>BMAC01000045.1:72100-86447 GCA_014905375.1 Phtheirospermum japonicum | reverse complement strand
CCACCAAGCATAAACATCATCATGATCAACTCCATAATATTAACGCAAGCAAATAAGCATTAAGCATCGAACGGTAAAAACGAACAACTAATCTAACGAATAATAACAACTAAACTACTCAACCAAATTAACATAAATTACCAACTAGGAAAAACGATAAAAGGAAAATGACTAAATTAACGAAACTAAAGTACATAACAACATCAAAGTGAAAGTTATTAAATCCAAATACATAAAGCAAATAAAAAGGTGCAGAAAAACCTATAATCTAGAAAGCAGCAGCCATCCATCGATCTTCAGCGATGAGAAACGAACTCGAACGACGGACGACGTAGAAACTACGAAACTACGAATTATTGAACTCTTATCTTGCATGAATCGAATGGTGGCATGAACCGAGGGCTCTCGAAATTATCTGGACCTATCCCCCTCGTCCCAGCCCTTGAAAATGAAGAAAACCACCGGCTTTTATAGATTTTTTGAAAATAACCGCTCAAACTGCTGGAGCGTCGACGGTGCGTCAGTCGATGTGAGCCAGGATGCACGCGTCGACCAGGCAGTGCGTCGATCGACGGAGCTAGGATCGATGCAACAAAACATTTGCATCGACGGTGCGTCAGTCGACGCGAGCCAGGCTGCACGCGTCGACAGGCAGTGCGTCGATCGACGCGAGCCAGGATCGACGCAACAGGACATTTGCGTCGACGGTGCATCGACAGTGCGTCAGTCGACGTGGGCGTAGCATCGACAGTGCGTCAGTCGACGCACCTGCCATGGCTTCGGCTCGTCGCTCGTCCCATTTTCCTCGTTTTGAGCTGAGATATTAACATTAAACAAAGTTAGATTATTTCATACAAAATAAAGTAAAAACACATTAAACACCATAAGAAACAAAAAACATAAAAAGGAAGAAAAACGATAAAAAGATAAACTTAAAACACATAAAAGCACACAACATACGATGCAAAAACACACGAAAATCACATACAAATATGTACAAATCAGTCCTTAATTACAAAAATTCATAAATCCCTAATAAAATTTCCAAAACTCTAATAACCAAAAATAACGAACTCCTACCCCACGCTTTTAATGGGTTAGTAGGGGTCGACTAAAAATACACACGGTTATAGGCATGGATAATTTGGCTATGATTGACTCATTTGGAATTTATAGTGGCTAAAATTTATGGATATGGCTGGAATAAGGTTTTTTCTCTGTGCCTTAACCTCATTTTCAAAGTCAACTACACACAACGGTTTCAAAAAGATATCAAATTAAAACTCATTCAAGTACATGCAACGATGATAATCACTCAGGCTACTCACAAGCTTTTTGCATGAAAAAGTTTTGAATTGACACTGCTTTTAAGGTTTTACGGCGTCCAAGTACCATTTTACAATATATAAATAATAATTTAAAAAATTTAATGCACTTATACACGCTCAAAAGACAAGAACTTCTAATCATACCCAGTTAACTTCGACAGGCAAGCCATACAAACACAATTAGCGCAGAAATAACAATAAATCACGTTACGTAGTAGTTATTACAGACCATAAAGCTTTAAAAATTTTGCACAAATTATGAAATACAAATCACGCTTGACCATCTGCCCCCTCCTAAAAGACTGACAATCTTCGTATTGACACGAACACATATAAAGATAAAAAGAGGCAAGGGACGAGAAAACATCCCTGAAGAGTAGAATAGTTGAGCAGCTCCATGTGGAATTTGTGCAATCATCTATCGCCGTGATTGGAATGTCTTGATTAAAACTATGAAAAATAAACAAACACAGAAAACAAAGAACAAACTAACTAGTTTTAAATATTTATTATTATTATTATTTTAAAATATGAAATAAAGGATATTAGAACTCGTCAGAAAGGTTGTCGGCAAGATTGCCGTCAATGTCCATCTCTGGCTGGGTCTCGGTGGCAGTAGACGGGTAAACATCGTCGAAACATTCCTCGAGGCGAGAGAGACGAGCATTGATCTTCCGAAGGCTTCGTTGATTATGGCGGTCACTAGTGTCGAACTTTGTTTCCATCGACTGAAATCTCTCGAACATTTGCTCTTAAAAAGCTCGGTTCTCCTCGATAAATCGACCCCAATCGGGACTCGGGCCCGCATTGGCATGTGGGGTCGCTAGTGGAACCTCCTCATCATTCTTGTTAATATGACGTGACGAGGATCCTCCGTGTCCAATGTTTCTTGCCTTAGTAGCCGGAACACGCATTACCGAGAGATAAGATAACCTGAGATGAGAAAAGCCGCTATCAGCCGGATCGAACCCGAAGTGACGGGCAAGTTCGGTGATATAAGGCGCGAACGCGAGGAGTGGTTTCTGACTACCCGATTTCCCTCCGGTTACGTTGTAAAGTCTGTTTATGATCAAAGGGTAAAGCCAAGGCTGGTGATCTTTAAGTAGACAATGAAGAACTAAAAGCTCTGGCTTGGTCACATTCGATGCCTCCTCCTTGCATAGAATGACTTGAGCAAGGATCTTATAAGCAATGTACACGACCTCATCGCCAATCCGTGCACAAGGGAACCGCTTGCAATCCCCCGTATTCCCCCTCGTTATTTCTGCCCAAAAAGTGGGAAGGTCGAACTCCTTATTGTCGAGAATCGGGTCAACACCCTCGATAGGCAATCCGAAGATCTCACCAAAAACATCTTCATTAACCTCAATTTCTTTCCCGCCAAGTCGACACTTGAAAGTTCTATCACGATAAATGTGCAAGGTCGAATAAAACTCATACATGAGTTCGTGATAACCGGGCAATTCCATTCGGACGAATACCTCGTAACCGAGACCTTTGATGTAGGTGAGAATTTGAGCATGGTGCTCTGAACCGTTTTGCGCTTGCTCCTCTATGTCGTTAATGTGAATAGTCCTATGATAAGCCATTTCCCAACCTCGATAAGATTCGAACTTCATTCCCTCATCACTATCGTAAATGGGAAACGGGGCATTGTATCTCCCCGAGATATCCTTGCGTTTCCCCAATGAAGCCTTCCTCTTATCCGCACCAAACATAGTGAGCAAAAATCGGATGAAAAAGTGGAAATTTTGAACTTTTTGCTTTTGGGGGAATTTCGTCGAACACTTAGCGTGCGTGTTCAACTAACTAAGAACTTGAAAACTTTTTGAACCAAAACCTTCCCAGCACAACCAAGCAACAATTATATAATCCCAAGATAGTGTAAGCGAAGTACCTTGACGACCGTTGCTCGAAATGAACCCTTCCTCCGGAATTTTACACCTTGCCTCCTTGACCCCGAATTGTGAAGTTGGTTTGAAAGGTGGAGAGGGAAAGGAAAGCTGGGATTTAGGATTGTGTGGGTTAATATGTTTTTTTTAATTATTTTAGTTGGGGTAGGAAATTGCATGAATTTGAAGAAGGAACTAATTTGTTAAAGAAAGAAAGAAAGGAGTTGGGGAATTGGAGTTGTAGGTTAAGGAAGGAAAAAGTGAGAGAAAAGGGATGTTTGAACGAATTTAAAGATCAATTCTGGACTTAGGCCTCGGTTCATGATGTTATGGGTTGGGTCGGCGGGTCAAAAACCATTTTTTAAATGCTTCTGGGCAGGGTTTGGGTTCGCGTCGACGGGTGCGTCGGCCGACGCTGTGTGCATCGATGCACACAAAGACGTTTCTTGGCAGGTGCGTCGACGTCGCGTCGACCGCCGCGAGCATTTCTCGGCATCGACACGGGCGGAAGTGCTGCGTCGGTTGTGCGTCTGACTATGCGGTATTCGTCTCGGCACCGATCTCTCCTTCGCTTGATCAATTCTCCTCGTTCAAGTCCTTCCATCTGTTCTAAGAAAATAAAAACAAAAATAAAGCATGAATAAAATACAAAAGGACACAAAAAGCTCGCGTTGCCTCCCGAGAAGCGCCAATTTTAATGTCGCTTGCTCGACGCTATAATGTGCAATTAATTCTAATTTTGTGGTGGATCTCCCTTCACTACCAATTTACGATCTCGATTCTTCTTCCTTCCATCGCGATAAGATTGCAGTCTATGTTTGTGAACTTGAAAAGATGATTTTATGACCTCATCGTATAACGTAGCTACTCCATAC
This sequence comes from Phtheirospermum japonicum, assembly GCA_014905375.1. NCBI lineage: Eukaryota > Viridiplantae > Streptophyta > Magnoliopsida > Lamiales > Orobanchaceae > Phtheirospermum > Phtheirospermum japonicum. Next base: position 82,352 of record BMAC01000045.1, on the reverse strand, counting down.
TCATCCATCTCTTTTATCAAGAACGGTCCACTCCATGCGGCCTTGAGATCAGTTGGATCAAACTTACGTTCGTGATTATACATCACTAATTGACCAACCTCATACTACAAGTTTTTAACCTTCTTGGTGCGAACCTCTTTCGATTTCTTCTTATTCCTCGTCCAATCGTTGATATATTCCTCGCCCTTGTTCTTTGCACGTTTAAAATTTGTGTTAGGGTCGAGGGAATCGTACTTCGAATGATTTGTTGGTGGCTTCAACTCCACCCTTGGCTCGATCTTAGGTGATTCATTCTTCACATCCAAGTCATCTTGGAATTCTTCAATAATATCACTTATGTCGATTCCTATCAACTCGATCAAATCCTCCCCACTCAAACGCTTCTTGTCGTCAAACTCATCAAACTCCTTACGTAGGTCTACTTCGAGTGTATCCCCCACCTTTCTCGAAAACCCAGCGTCATCCCCGTCGCCTAATTTGTCCAAAACCACGACTTATTTTAGCTCGTGGATGCTTGAAGCAATGGGATCAAAGAACAAACAATCATCTAGTATGGCAGGGGTAGGAGTGTTTTGAATATTTTTAAGAGAAAACGTCACTGATTTGCCCAAAACGGTCATCGTCATTCTTCCTTTGTGAACATCAATCAAAGTGTGGGTGGTAGACATAAACGACCACCCTAATAAAATGGTATGCTCCGTGCTTGCAATCGGTACTTCGCCAACGTCCAAGATCAAAAAATCAACCGGAATTACCAGCTTTCCAACCTGCACTAAAACATCTTCAACCATCCCTAAAGGTAGCCGAATTGAGCGATCGGCCAACTGCAGTCGCATGGTCGTCGGCTTCAGTGGTCCAAGATCAAACTCTCGATAAAGTGAATAAGGCATTAGATTAATTCCTGCTCCAAGATCCAACATTCCTTTTGCTGTTTGTCCATTAGCCAAGGAAATAGTAATGTAGAAACTTCCAGGATCGAGTTCCTTAAGTGGTAATGTCTTCTTGAAAATTGTGCTTACTTCCTTTGGCAATGTTACATACTGATTCGTCGCCAAGCGTCTCTCCCTTGAAGCAAGTTCCTTGAAAAATTTCACATAGGCGGGCATTATTTTGATTACCTCCCAAAGTGGCAAGTTAATATTGACATTTTTCAATAGATTATACAGTTCCATGAATCTTTTGTTCTCTTTAGCTGGACGCAAACGGCTTGGAAAAGGAATAGAATCCTTGATCGGTGTCGTCAATTGCCTTGGTGGAGATGGTTTAAGAGCATCGTCTTTGCCAAGGGCGTCATTTGGAATCGTCCCTTGAATGGATCCAGGAACATATCTATTAAGGATTTATGCAGCTGATCTACTGGTTTAGAAACATCGCCCTTGCTAGGAGTTGGTGTTTTATCCTTGACTTTGACTTCCTCATCTTGGTCAACTATTCCGTTGTCGATCTTCTTTCCACTGCGAAGGACATGAACTGCCAAAGCCTGTTCTGCCTAGCTTAGAAGTTTACCCTTCTCGTTTAAGAGCCCAGCTAGGTGGGTCGATAATTGACCTATTACTGTCTCTAGTTTCCTTTGCCCAGCTGTATTATCAAGAATAGCCTTTTTCATTTCAGCGATATCATTTCGAACTTCTTCTAGTCCATCCCGGTTTTTAATAGTTTCGGCCACTTGATTCTGCTGTCAAACTAATAGCTGATCAGTTGATTGAGCTATAGTAGACATCTGCCCTTGCGTATAAAAATTATTTTGAGGTGGTGGCAATGGTGCTTGCGCATGTGGTGGTGGATATTTCGGGTCGGGTGGCATATAATTTGGGTTTCCTGGGCCCCACTTGAAAAGGGAAGAATCACGTTGCGCGTTGAATCTCTTAGCGGGTTGCTGCCCTGAATGTTGTTGGAATGAAAAATTCTGGACAGCGTTAATATCTTCTTGTTGTTCACTGTTGAGCGGGCACATGTCCGCTAAATGTTCGGGGGATCCGCATTGATGACACGTCGCAGCAATCTTCTTTGAAGAGGCCTTGCTTGCCCGCTCGGCTTTCCAAGCTGCATATTTCTCATCAAATATCTCCTCACACTTTGCCTTGACTAATTTTCCGTCATCTAAATCAGGATCGAGGATGGATACCTCATTAACTTTTAATTTACGAGGTCGAGAGTTGGTTTGTCTAGACTTTTTGCTCCGCTTCTCCAACACTCGTCTTGCCTCGAGGGCCGTTAAATCTCTGAAGTCTCCTCCTGCCGCTATTTCAACTTCCCTTTTTCTATGGTCCAACAATCCATCAAAGAAAAACTGGTTAGTCATCTCCGGAGAGTAGTTATGGTGGGGGCAAGCTTGCAAAACTGTCTTGTAACGCTCCCACGTTTCATGAAATAGGTTTCCCTCCAACTGTTCAAAGGTAGCAATTTGCCTCCAAAGATGCCCCGTTGTTTGTGCTGAATAGTATTGATTTAAGAACTTCTCGCTTATCATCTCCCAGTCTGTCAACGAACTAGGTTCTAGGGATAGTAGCCATGACTTTGCCTTGTCCTTCATGCTATAAGGGAAACAAATCATTTGCACCTTCTCTTGGTTAAGGCCGTTAACCACAAATCGGCCAACTTCGTCAACAAAATAGTTCAAGAACGCCAAAGGGTCTTCATGGGCACCTCCGTGGAAAGTCGGAAGTAAATTAAGTTGATGCGGTTTAATCTCCATGATTTGTACTTTTTTGTACACCTTTTTGTTACCTTTTTGTGTCGCATTCGCGTGTGTTTTGCTTGCATTTATGGGTTTTAGGATTCGTTTTGGCCTATTTTGTTAGTTTTAGGTTTTTATAGCTTTTGTGCGGTTTTTAGTAGTTTTTCGTACATTTTTACCCTTTTTCGTATTTTTAGCCGTAGGATGACCAAGCGGGTCTCGCACGCTCAGGGCATCTCTTTCGACTCGGATTGGAATGGGCAAAGCAAGGGAACATAGCGTGAACGAGGAGCGACAACCGGAGGACGTTTAGAGCGAAATGAGAAAATCGAGCCGGAGCAGTCAAGCTAGTCGATCGACTGGCATTTCAGTCGATCGACTAGATCTCTCTGAATCGACTGGAGTATAGAAGGTTTGGCAATTTTGGGCGAAGTAGTCGATAGACCAGTCGATCGACTGAGTCACAGTCTAGCTCGTGAATTTTACCCCTTTTTGACAATTTTACCCAGTGACTTTGTATTTATAGGCCCATCTTTCTCCAACCTTATCCAACTCTCCTTGGTGGAATTTGGACTTGTTCCGTTTCCTCCAAGCCTTTACTCTTGCATTTCAAAACCCTAGCTATTGAATCCTTAGTTTAGTGTAGTCTTATCTAGCTTAGTAGTTAGTCTAGTTTAGCTTAGTTAGTAGTTTTTAATTAGTAGGTAGTTAGTTGTTCTTAAGCAAGTGTTGGAGTGGGTGACACCTCCTTCATTTGTGGTGCTTGTTGTTTGAAGACTAGAAGCTTTTGTTGGAATGCAAAAATTGGTAGTAATCCTTCTCTTTTATGTTGTGTTGTGTTTGTGTTGTTGATTTTGCTTTGGTGTTGGTTGTCTAATTTTCTAACTTGTTGTTCTTCTTGTTTGCAAAACTCCATTGTAGCATAGTCTTGAAGCTTTTTACCTCTTTTAGCTAGGCAAACTTTTGGTTCTTAAAAGATATATGAAGCTTTCTTCTTTGAACAATTTGACTTTTACCCATTTAATGCTTTTGACTTATTTTAACTTTCAAGCTTTGTTTTTCCCTCCAATTTCCCTTTCAATTTGCAAGCCTTCTTAGTTTAGTAAATTTTAATTTATGCAATGTGTTAATTGGGTTTAGTTAATGTCATCAATTAATTACTTTCAAACAAGCTTTAATTCGTATTTGATGCAACTAGTTTAGTAATTACGAGTTTAGGGTCTAAGTTCTTTTAGAGCCATTAGTCGGAGCTTGTTGAGAATTGGGATTGATGACCCCAATACTTGATCGACATTTTGGATTGACAACCCCGAATTGTGGATTAAGTGCTCGGCAAAAACCGATTGATCGTGGAGACGAACCGAACACCCTAAACCTAGTCATTTTTAATTAAAGTCTCCTTTTAAATTCAAGCTTTGGCATAAAACTCAAACCAAACCAATGACTTAATGCTTTCCTAGTGTAGATTAGTGTAATTAATATTAACAAGAGATTAAGTAAAAACACCGACCGCCGATTATATCTATCCTCGAGAGACACGACTCGTGAAAACTTACCGCTCTACAATCGACTCCGTACTATTGCGGAGAAGATTTCTTAGAGTGCTAAGAAATCTTCGATCACTCCACTTCCCTTGCGGTTCGTCCAAGAACAATAGCTGACTTAAAAGGTACAACCTTCGGACGCGCCAAATCGCGCTATCTAGGTGCTCTATCTCCCCTCGGTTCTCTAACTCGGTCATAAGCTCTCTCATAGTGGTCGTCATATGCATTTCTTTCATAATCATTCTCGCGCTCGTATCTCCTTTCAAAATGTTCCTGTTCGTAGCCATGGTTTTGATTTGCCAACCAATCATCTACCCGTCTATGATTGTTAGCATACTCGTTATGCTGATGAAAATTGCCGTTCCTTAATGCCATTTTCTCGATGTTGCGTTGACGATTGACATTGTTGTTTCTCTCTTCGTTTTGTCTTATATTCTCCATGTTGGGTGGGTGATCGACTACGTTGTTAAGTTGGTGATTTAGTTCTTCATTATGTTGTTGGTTAACTCCCTCATTTCTCCTCGCGTCTCGTCTCATGTTCTCCACGTTTTGCTGATAATTAGCTGATTAGAGTAGATTTGTCCTTATTTTTATTAGCTTTTTAGTTCGTTTTTCTATTTGTTTTTGGTATAAGTTGGACGATTTAAGCTTAATTCCGTATTTTTATAGTTCCGACTTATTTTARCGTATTTTAATCGTAATTGATGCAAATAGGTGATATRTCYTTYTTTTCACCWRACAGCTAAGTAARCGGAAGAATTCAGCGCGTAATAGACGAAGTTCGATGTTCAAGAATAGGAGAACGAGCTTTCCGGCGAAACGAGTAGCAAAAGATCGAGAGACGGAGACAGACGCTCTGTCGATGCGAGCCATGATCCGCATCAGTCGACGCACTGCCGACGCTACGTTCTGAAGCGTCGATTGAAAGGGCGTCAGTCGACGCAACGTTGACGCAACATTCTGAAGCGTCGACCGAAGGGGCGTCAGTCGACGCAGAGTCGACGCAACTTTCTGAAGCGTCGATCCATGACCGCGTCAGTTGACGCACCCGCCCAGCCGATGCGCACACCTAGACAGCAGCGACGCCGAGCACCAGCACACGTCAGTCGACGCACCGTCAACGCACCGTCGACGCGACGGCCCAGAATTTGGATTTTAAGGTTTCTTGTGCGCCAAGATTTACAATATCTATATAAACCCTCCTTATTTCGGATTTTTGGGAGGACACACGACCACCTAGGGTATCTTAGCCTACAATAAAAATAATCCCACATCTCATAACGAGATTTGAAGACGGAGATCAAGGATCGAAAACAACGCGTCCAAAACATCGAATTCGCGTTCGGGATTCAATCTTCGCCCAAGATCGACGTGCAACTCCGGAATAGCTGGAGATTCTCATTGCTTTTAGTAGTTCCAATAAGTTTTCTAAACTCTTAGTTAATTTAGTAGTTAATTTCTAGTTTAATTGTAAGTTTAATTCTTAGTTAATTCTAGTTTAATTAGTTTAATCGTTTTATGCTTGGATATTGGATATTGGTTAATTTAGTTTATTTATGCGAGTTGATTTATGCTTAGTTATTCGTTTTTTAGATTCTTATGATACATTTCTTAGTGGTAATTTCTTATGCTCATGCCCTTAGATAAGTTAATTAGGTTTAATTTATGGTTGCGTATTATTGATAGTTTAATTATTGCTCGTAGTTGATAATCTAGCTAGAATAATTAGTTTAATTAGCCTTAGTTTAATTATTGCTTAAGTTATAATGATCAACTCAGTATCTTTCAAAACCCCAATTGTACATGTATTTCACTTTAATTCGTAAATTGAGAAAAACATCCGAAGGACCGAACAGTTGTTTCCTCGAGAGATACGACTCGAGTCAAACTTATCACCCTACAGTTACCTCGTACTCTTGCGAGCAAACTAACGTGCTTTTAAATTAATTTATTAAACATGGGGTGCATAAAAGTTTGGATCAAAAATTTGGCGCCGTTGCCGGGGAAGCAACGAGTAGGAATTAAAGATGTTTTTCCTTTTATTTTCTTTTTGATTTATTAGTTTATTTTTATTTTTTTACTTGGTCTTTGCCATTTGGTACGTTGATGTATTGTTGAGTTTATACAAGGAAGGCGATCACTTCAACGCGACCTTGTACCATTCATTGACAACATCCACCGTTCAAATCCACCGAGACCAAGACCCGTTTTTATTCCCGAGGATGATTCTTCAACAGTAACTGATTTCGTGTGCGACAAGATTCCCGAATCCATGGCGAGATGATCTAATCATGGAGGCGGGCACAATGAATTGTTTGATGCATTAAATAATGAGTTACCTTTCCAACCTCCACAAAGACATCGGGGAGAGTATGGAAGCGAGCCGCGATACTTTGGAAGTTACAATCAACCACCAAACAACCCCACTACAACTAAGACAAGGAAATAGAGGAAGGAACGCTCAACATGACGAGGAAGTGTATGAAGGTTATCCTGACAGACCAATCCCTAGACGAGAGTTTGTAGATGAAAGGTTCGACGACGAAGATTACGAAGGAGTTTATGAGACTACCTATCATCGAGAGAGAGCACCGAGACACGCTCAACCACCTAGACAGCGTGATTTGGCACGCCCGAAGGTTGTGCCTTATGGGTCTGCTATTGTTCTTGGACCAACTGCGAGGGGAGTAGAGATTAAACCACATCAACTTAATTTACTTCCGACTTTTCACGGAAATGCCCATGAAGATCCTTTAGCGTTTTTAAACTACTTTATAGATGAAGTAGGAAGATTTGTAGGTCATGGCCTTAACCGGGAGGAGATGCAAATGATTTGCTTCCCCTATAGCATGAAAGACAAGGCGAGGACATGGTTACTGTCCTTAGAACCAAGATCGTTAACTGATTGGGAGATGATAAGCGAGAAGTTCTTAGATCAATATTATTCGGCACAGACAATGGGGCAACTTCGAAGGCAAATTTCTACCTTTGAACAATTGGAGGGGGAATTATTTCATGAATCATGGGAGCGCTACAAGACACTTTTACAAGCATGCCCCCACCATAACTATTCTCCCGAGATGGTTAATCAATTTTTCTTTGATGGTTTGTTGAACATGGGGAAAAGTGAAGTTGAAATAGCGGCCGGAGGAGACTTTGGTGATTTAACGGCCCTCGAGGCAAAACGAGTGTTGGAGAAACAAAGCGAGAAATCTAGACAAACCAACTCACGACCTCGTAAATTGAAAGTAAATGAAGTTTCCACCACCGAGACAGATAAAGAAGAAGGAGTTAAGGTTTTTGTGAGAGATGGTCAAACGATCAAGGAGATGATTAGGGAAGTACTTAATGAAGAATTAGAAGCATCGAGAGCCCAGCGAACGAGTCAGGTTTCTTCAAAGGAGGTCGTAGCGACATGTGACCAATGTGGGTCTCCCGAACACTTAGCGAATTTATGTCCAACCAACTACGAACAACGAGGGGACGTCAATGCCACCCAGTATTATTCGAACCAACAATATCCCGGGCAAAGACTACCATATACGCAAGCACCGCCTCCGAATAAATTCCAAGTGCAAGGGCAAACTCCTACTACAATTCAGTCGACTGATCAACTTTTAGTTTGGCAGCAAAACCAAGTCGCCGAAACTATTCGGAACAGAGACGGCCTCACACATGTTCAGGAGGAAATGAGGGGAGTTCGAGACGACATGAAATAATTGAGATCGATGATGACTGAAATGGCCAAAAGCACTCTTGAAAATTCATCAGGACTAAGAAGATTGGAGATAATGGTAGGACAATTGGCAACTGACATGGCGTCATCGAAGAAGGAGAAAAATACTTTTCCAAGCCAAACAGAACACACCTCGACTATTCATGTGCTGAGAAGCGGGAAAGAAGTAGATAACTGCATCGGACTAGAAAAGGAAGAAGACAAAAGGGAGGCCGAAACCCAACCACAAGCAGATGCAACCAATTTGGCCGATCTAATGCATAGATCTTCAAATCCAAATATTTCGAGGCCGACAACAGCTGAAGACCCCATCGATTCCTTAAATTCGCCGCCCAAGAAGTTGACTGTTTATGATCATGTTCCCTTCCCAAGTCGCCTACGTCCGTCCAAGGAGAATAAAAAATTCATGGAGCTATACAATTTATTGAAAAATGTTAATATTAACCTCCCCCTGATAGAGGTGATAAAGATAATGCCAGCGTTTGTGAAGTTTTTCAAGGAGCTAGCATCAAGGGAAAGGCGTTTGGCTACAAATCAGCATGTAGCTTTGATAAGAGAAGTCGGAGATATATTTAAACCATTGCCACCTAAAGAGAAGGATCCTGGGAGTTTTTGCGTAACTATTTCTCTCGGGAATGGACTAACGGCAAGAGGGATGCTCGATCTTGGCGCTAGCATAAATTTGATGCCCCACTCAATTTACAAGGAGTTTGACCTAGGACCGCTAAAGCCGACCACGATGAGATTACAATTGGCGGCTAGAACAATAAGGCTACCCTTGGGGATTGTGGAGGATGTCTTAGTATAAGTAGACAAGCTAGTTGTGTCGGTGGATTTTGTCATTATGGATGTTGGTGACATACAAAGCGAGAACCGAGAACACACCATTTTGTTAGGACGTCCATTCATGTCTACAACGCGCACGGTGATCGACGTAAACAAGGGAAGGGCGACTATGTTCGTTTAGGCGAAACGGTGACGTTTCCACTTCAAGATATTCACAAGACTCCTGCACCATTTATAAAAGACGAATGTTCTACTATTGATTTAGTAGATTCTTGCGTGAATGAACTCCTGAGCATCGGCATGATTGAAGAGTTTGATAATGTAGGGGCATTTGAGGATGGATTGCCCATGAAGTTTAACGTGCCTGAAAACGAGCCAAAGGTGGAGTTGAGACCACAACGAGATCGTTTGAAGTTTGCGCCAAGAGAAGAGACGAAGCCACCACATTATCATTCAAGATGTGTTTCCCTCGACCCCTACAAGAATTTTAAACGTACGAAGAAAAAGGGCGAGGCTAATAGCGAGGATTGGACAAAGAAGAGGAAGAAGTCGAACGAAGTTTTTAACGAGAAGTTCAAGGTTGGTCAACTAGTGCTGTATAATTCCGATCGTAAGTTTGATCCAACCAAGTTTGAAGTCGCATGGAGTGGACCATTTTTAATAAAAGAGATGGATGAGTATGGAGTCGCGATTATTTATGATGAGAGTGCAAACACGGGATTCCAAGTCCACAAGCATCGACTTAAGCCTTATTTCAATGATTATATGAAGAATCGTGATCGTACCAAGAAGGAGTTCGTGGACCCGCCACGAACTAGGAACTGATCAAGCAAATTGCGTCGAGCATATGACGTTAAATGTTGCGCTTCTTGGGAGGCAACCCAAGCGTTAGTTAGTTTTTGTTTTCTTTTCTTTATTTTTCTTTTATTTTTGTCTTTTTATATTGTGTCAATTGCCGTGGTACATTTATCTGTGTGTTGATGTGCAGAAAATACGATAAATCGCTTATTCTGGACAACGGTTATATAAAGGTAGCTCGCTACCGCAAGGCCTTACCGCTAGTTCCACTCGAGGCATTAACGATAACGATCAAACACTGAACCTACCGCTTACCGCAACAATCAGGGAAAACGATGATTTCATCGATCGAGGTCGCAATCCGACCCAAGTTAGCCGCAGCCCGGCAACCTTTGAATGAGCTGCAGCCCAGCCATTTACGACGTTGGCCGCAATCCGGCCGTTTCAAATCCAAAAAGACGTGCCACCGGGCACTTGCGCATCGCAATTGATCACAATCATATTTTGTTTGTTTGTTTTTATTTATAGGTTTGTTCGGGACAATCTAGTCACGCGATCTAAGACGAAGTATAATTGCACATGCGTTTTTAGAGAGACTCAGCCATCGAATTTTTAGGGATGTTTTCTTATCTCCCATACTCTTATTTTCTTTAATATTTATGACAATCAGGAGATTGCCAAGTTTTTAGGGAGGGGGGGTGGTTGAGTATG
>BMAC01000045.1:47281-72075 GCA_014905375.1 Phtheirospermum japonicum | reverse complement strand
AGTCTTGGAAATTTTTATTAGGAATTTATATTATTTTTGTAATCTAGGACCACCATCCGAAAAAAATAAAATAAAAATTAATACCCCATAAAAAAAATATATATAAAGGGGGAAATAAAAAAAAAAAGAAAAAGATAGGATGGTGGATGACAGGGCAGAATATATTCCAGACCTAGTTTGGGTAGCTCTGACCCAGAATAAATTGAATAACTTAAGAGAAGGATAGACTAACTCTGTCTCTACGAAAGATCTAGTTTAGCCCTCCTGGCAGAACAAGCTGGGGGAAGGATGGTTATCCTTTGAGATCCCTGACTGGGTCATCTGCAAGAACACTAAAGGTCCTGAGGTTATATCCAGTCGAAGCCCTAGAGGTGGAGATTAGCCTGACCTGGGTAAAAGGCCTGGTTGAGTCCCCTGAGAAATAGAGCTCTTCCTCATTATTAGCAAGAGCTGACCTGTTGAGCAACAGTGGCGAGAGGAAAGAGGAGACGAAGTATCGTGGACTAGGTCAGATTGAGGGAGGGAAATAAGAAAGATCTGGAAAGAGAGAACTGTTTCTCAGATTCCCAACAAAGAGACAGGTGGGACCACTTGTCAGAATTTGTTGGATAACGGCCCTTAATTCACGCCATGTGTTCCTTAGATCCCGGCTGGGGTCCCCGTTAAGAAAAGCTATAAATATCTCAGCCTCAAGGCTGGGAGAGGTAGGTCATTCTTTTGAACTTTCTTGTCTTCTTTCTGGAAAACACCTCAAACGCTTACTAACTTAAGCATCGGAGAGGTTTCCACCGGAAAACCACCGGTGGTCCTTTCTAATCAGTTTTTTCGTGGTGCAGGTTCGGGAAGCTCTGGTTTTCTACAAGCATCAATTGGGTAGTTCACTTTTTAGGCTGAAACAGTGGATATGTTGATTGATTGCCCTACACGCTTATAAAGGCTTGAGTCGAATTGTGTATTTTATGAGGCCTTATGTTTAAGAGGCAATAAAGTTGTGATTAATTGGTTTTTGAGTTTCAAGTCGGTTTTACGGTTTGCGAGTTGGGAAACAGCCTCTACGTTATGAGAGTTAAGTGAGGTTTTTATTTTTGAGCGAGGTGAAGCAATTTGCTTCTTGATTAGATTAGGTTGGGTGAGTTATTTAGCCACACGACTTATATATTCCATACCCGTCCAAAGAGCCTTACATTACAACCCGCGAAGACCTTTTCTGATTCTTAGTAGTGACAACACACTTAATTTGCGATTGAAAAGAGATTGATTTTCGGTGCTTATTTATTGTGCATGTAATTGTATGATTTGAGTGTATACACGTCCCATGCAGAAAATACTTGAGTGCTTTTGAGCGTACACTTATATATTATCCTTCGTGAGGATGCATGATTTTATTTTGAAGCGACGATGTAATAATGGTCAAGTGTTTGACGTTGCGTAACTTGTACCTATATTTTCAAAATTACGTATGTAGCATAGCACGACTCACTGCTTGAACTTATTTTCATTCTAATCATACTTTGAATTTATCTTTTGTTCGAGGACGAACAAACCAATTAAGCGTGGGGTAGTTGATTAGAGTAGATTTGTCCTTATTTTTATTAGCTTTTTAGTTCGTTTTTCTATTTGTTTTTGGTATAAGTTGGACGATTTAAGCTTAATTCCGTATTTTTATAGTTCCGACTTATTTTATCGTATTTTAATCGTAATTGATGCAAATAGGTGATATTTCATTATTTTCACCATACAGCTAAGTAACCGGAAGAATTCAGCGCGTAATAGACGAAGTTCGATGTTCAAGAATAGGAGAACGAGCTTTCCGGCGAAACGAGTAGCAAAAGATCGAGAGACGGAGACAAACGCTCTGTCGCATCGACTGACGTGAGGGTCGACGCTCCGTCGACGCGAGCCATGATCCGCGTCAAATGACGCAAGGCCGACGCACTACCGACGCTACGTTCTGAAGCGTCGATTGAAAGGGCGTCAGTCGACGCAACGTCGATGCAACATTCTGAAGCGTCGACCGAAGGGGCATCAGTCGACGTAGCGTCGACGCAACTTTCTGAAGCGTCGATCCATGACCGCGTCAGTCGATGATCTAAACTTTTGTGCACCCCTTTTTAATAAATTAATTTAAAAGTACGTTAGTTTGCTCGCAAGAGTACGAGGTAACTGTAGGGTGATAAGTTTGACTCGAGTCGTATCTCTCGAGGAAACAACTGTTCGGTCCTTCAGATGTTTTTCTCAATTTACGAATTAAAGTGAAATACATGTACAATTGGGGTTTTGAAAGATACTGAGTTGATCATTATAACTTAAGCAATAATTAAACTAAGGCTAATTAAACTAATTATTCTAGCTAGATTATCAACTACGAGCAATAATTAAACTATCAATAATACGCAACCATAAATTAAACCTAATTAACGAATCTAAGAGCATGAACATAAGAAATTACCACTAAGCAATGAATCATAAGAATCTAAGATTAACGAATAACTAAGCATAAATCAACTCGCATAAATAAACTAAATTAAACCAATATCCAAGCATAAAATAATTAGGCTAATTAAACTAGTCTAGCATTAACAACGAAATTAACTAAGCAATTAACTAAGAAATTATCTAAGAGTTTAGAGTACTTATTGGAACTAATGAAAACAGTAAAAAGCTCCAGCTATTCCGGAGTTTGGACGTTGATCTTGGGCGAAGATTGAATCCCGAACTCGAATTCGATGTTTTGGATGCGTTGTTCTTCGATCCTTGATCTCCGTCTCCGAATCTCGTTAAGAGATGTGGATTTATCGTTATTGGAAGCTATGGGACCCTAGGTGGTCGTGTCTCTGGTGTCCCTCTTCTCAAAAATCCGAAATATAGAGGGTTTATATAGATATTGCAAGTCTTGGCGTACAAGAAATCCTAAAATCCGAATTCTGGGCCATCGCGTCGACGGTGCGTTGACGTAGCGTCGACTGACGCGCGCTGGCGCTCGGCGTCGGTGCTGCCTGGGCGTGCGCGTTGGCTGGGTGGGTGCGTCGACTGACGCGGTCATGGATCGATGCTTCAGAAAATTGCGTCGACCGTGCATCGACTGACGCTCCTTCAGTCGACGCTTCAGCAAGTTGTGTCGCCAGTGCGTCGACTGACGCTCCTTCAGTCGACGCTTCAGCAAGTTACGTCGACGGTGCATCGACTGACGCCCATTCGGTCGACGCTTCAGAACGTAGCATCGGCAGTGCGTCGACCTTGCATCGACTGACGCGGGTCATGGCTCGCGTCGACGCAGCGTCGACGGTCGCGTCAGTCGACGCGACAGAGTGCCTGCCTTCGTCTTTCGATCTTTTGTTACTCATTTCGCCGGAAAGCTCGTTCTCCTATTCTTGAACATCGAACTTCGTCTATTACGCGCTGAACTCTTCCGGTTACTTATCTGTAAGGTAAAAATAACGAAATATCACCTATTTGCATCAATTACGATTAAAATACGGTAAAATAAGTCGGAACTATAAGAATACGGAATTATGCTTTAATCGTCCAACTTATACCAAAAAAAAAAAAGAAAAATGACTAAAATACTAATAAAAACAAGGACAAATCTACTCTAATCAACTACCCCACGCTTTATTGGTTTGTTCGTCCTCGAACAAACGATGATTTCAAAGTATAACTAGAATGAAAATCAGTTCAAGCAAAGAGTCGTGCTATGCTACATACGTAATTTTGAAAATATAGGTACAAGTCACGCAACGTCAAACACTTGACCATTATTACATTGTCGCTTCAAAATAAAATCATGCTTCCTCACGAAGGATAATATATATAAGTACGCTCAAAAGCACTCAAGTATTTTCTGCATGGGACGTGTATACACTCAAATCATACAATTACATGCACAATAAATAAGCACATAAAATGAATCTCTTCTCAATCACAAATTAAGTATGCTGTCAAAACTAAGAATCAGAAAAGGTCTTTATGGGTTGTAGTGTAAGGCTTTTTGGACGGGTACGGAATATTTAAGTCGTGTGGCTAACTCATGATCAAACATGATCAAGAACTCACTCAACCTAACCTAATGACGAAGCAATAGCTTCACCTTGCTCAAAAATAAAAACCTCACTAAGCACTCATAACGTAGCCTTTAAATACAGGCTATTACCCAACTCGTAAACCGGAAAATCGACTTGAAGCTCAGAAACCACTTAATCACAACTCTTTTGCCTTTTAACATTAGGCTTCATAAAATAAAATAAACAATAAAATTCAAGCCCTTATAAGCGCGTAGGCAATGACTAACATAGTTCAACTAGACTCACCATTCTCCCTTTTTATTTTTTTTTATTTTATATATCCCCTTTATTCTTTTTTTTATGGGGTATTATTCTTTTCCTCTTCTCTCTCTTTTTTTTAATTTTTCGGATGGTGGTCCTTAATTACAAAAATAATAAATTCCTAATAAAAATTTCCAAGACTCAAATAACCAATAAAAATAGCGAACTCCTACCCCACGCTTTTAATGGGCTGTAGGGGTCGTCTCAAAAACACTCATGGCTATAGACATGGATATTTGGCTATGATTGGCTCATTCGTAATTTATAGTGGCTAAAAATATATGAATATAGCCGGAATAGGGTTTTATATGTGCCTTAACTTCATGTTCAAAGTCGACTACACACAGCGGTTTCAAAGAGATATCAAGACTGAAACTTATTCAAGCACATGCAATGATGATAATCACTCAGGCTACTCACAGGCTTTTTGAATGAAAAAGTTTTGAATTGATGCTGTTTTTAAGGTTTTGCGAAATCGATTGCGTCCGAGTACCATTTACAATATATAATAATAGATTTTGAAAAATTATGCACTTATGCATGCTCAAAGATGAAAACAAATAATCATACATAGTCAACTTTGACAGGCATGCCATACAAACACAATTATCGCGCAGGAATAGCAATTAATCACGTTTAAGCATATAATTATTACAGGCCAAGTATTAAATAAAATTACACAATTAATCAATACAAATCACACTCGACCACCCCCCTCTCTAAAAGTCCCGGCAATCTCCTGATTGCCACAAATACATCAAAATCAAAAAGAGGAAGGAAAAAGAAAACATCCCTGAAATAATAGTAGTCGAGCCGCTACTCGTCGATTTGTGTAATTGGCCACTTCTTCAACGTGCGCGATATGAATTGCCCTAAAAGAAAAATAAAACAAGCAAAAACAAAGAAAATAACAATATTTTTGGATTTTATATTTTCCATTTCTTTTTTAGATAAAGCATAAATAATAAAAATAAAGATACGAGATTTAGAACTCGCGGGAATTATCATCCTCGGTGTTCTCGTCGACGTCCATGCTAGGTGTGGGGTATGCCGCCTCAAATTGCTCTTCGAGCTTCGAAATGCGAGCTCGCATCTTCTTCAAACTCCGACGGTTTTGGTCGTGGTTCTCATCAATCTTCTCGTCGATGATTTGGAGCTTATCAAACATCTTCACTTGGAATGCCCGGTTTTCGTCGAAAAATTGGCTCCAATCGGGACTCGGGCCTGAAGTAGAACGGCGGGATTGCTCCATATCCGCGTCGCCCTCGTCGTCGTCATCGTGTAGTCGAGACGAAGATCCTCCTCTAGTCGACAACCTCACTCGGGGTGCCGGTGCATGCGTAAGAGGTAATGAAGTGGTCCCGAGTGGGCTAAGTCCGTTTTTGGCCGGATCAAACCCGAAGTGACGGGCGAGGCCGGTAATGTATGGTGCAAATGAGAGAAGTGGCGACTTGCTTCCCGGAGTACCCTTAGTGATGTTGTAAAGTCCTAACAAAATTAGTGGGTACAACCGGACTTGACAACCATCGACGAGGCATTGTAGAACATAAAGCTCGGCTTTGGTCGCGTAGGTGGCCTCGTTCTTGCATAAAATGATATGCCCGAGGATCTTTTAGGCAACGTAAAGGGCGTCGTCTTGAATTTCCGAGCAAGGAAAATGCTTTCAATCGCCCGTATTTCCCCCGGTGATCATCCCCCCAAAAGAGGCTAAATCGAAGCCTTGAACTCCAACCGGGTGGTCCCCTACAGTCGGTAAACTGAAAATGTTGCCAAAAATCTCCTTGTCTACACTAACGTCATTCCCTCCTAGTCGACAAGTGAACGTCTCGTCGTTCCGAATTGCCAAAGTGGAGAAAAACTCGAGCATAAGCTCTCTAAATCCGGGAAGGTGCATTTGGGCGAAGTACCCACAACCAAGGCCATCTACATAACGCGAAAGATCAGTGTGGTGTTCCGACCCATTTGAGGCTTCGTCCGTAAGTCCTTGGACGTTCAAAATCCTATGCGTAGCGAAACCCCACTTGCGGATATTCTTGAACATGTCCCCTTCCTTTTTGTCAAAAATTGGGAACGGTGCTCCATATTTCCCCGAGATATCCTTACGTTTACCCGCTCGAGATGTGGATTTATCGTTATTGGAAGCTATGGAACCCTAGGTGGTCATGTCTCTGGTGTCCCTCTTCTCAAAAATCCGAAATATAGAGGGTTTATATAGATATTGCAAGTCTTGGCGCACAAGAAACCCTAAAATCCAAATTTTGGGCCGTCGCGTCGACGGTGCGTCGACGTAGCATCGACTGACGTGCGCTGGTGCTCGGCGTCAGTGCTGCCTGGGCGTGCGCGTCGGCTAGGCGGGTGCATCGACTGACGCGGTCATGGATCAACGCTTCAGAAAATTGCATCGACCGTGCGTCGACTGACGCTCCTTTAGTCGACGCTTCAGCAAGTTACGTCGACGATGCGTCGACATACGCCCCTTCGGTCGACTCTTCAGAACATAGCATCGGCAGTGCGTCGACCTTGCTTCGACTAATGCGGGTCATGGCTCGCGTCGACGCAGCGTCAACGGTCACGTCAGTCGACGCGACAGAGTGCCTGCCTTCGTCTTTCGATCTTTTGCTACTCGTTTCGCCGGAAAGCTCGTTCTCCTATTCTTGAACATCGAACTTCGTCTATTACGCGCTGAACTCTTCCGGTTACTTAGCTGTAAGGTGAAAATAATGAAATATCACTTATTTGCATCAATTACGATTAAAATACGGTAAAATAAGTCAGAACTATAAGAATACGGAATTATGCTTTAATCGTCCAACTTATACCAAAAACAAATAGAAAACGACTAAAATACTAATAAAAACAAGGACAAATCTACTCTAATCAGTCGACGCACCCTCCCAGCCAATGCGCACACCCAGGCAGCAGCGACGCCGAGCACCAGCATGCGTCAGTCGACGCACCGTAGACGCGACGGCCCAGAATTCGGATTTTAGGGTTTCTTGTGCGCCAAGATTTACAATATCTATATAAACCCTCCTTATTTCGGATTTTTGGGAGGACACACGACCACCTAGGGTATCTTAGCCTACAATAACAATAATCCCACATCTCATAACGAGATTTGAAGACGGAGATCAAGGATCGAAGAACAACGCGTCCAAAACATCGAATTTGCGTTCGGGATTCAATTTTCGCCCAAGATCGACGTGCAACTCCGGAATAGCTGGAGCTTCTCATTGCTTTTAGTAGTTCCAATAAGTTTTCTAAACTCTTAGTTAATTTATTAGTTAATTTCTAGTTTAATTGTTAATTTAATTCGTAGTTAATCTCTTAGTTAATTCTAGTTTAATTAGTTTAATCGTTTTATGCTTGGATATTGGATATTGGTTAATTTAGTTTATTTATGCGAGTTGGTTTATGCTTAGTTATTCATTTTTTAGATTCTTATGATATATTGCTTAGTGGTAATTTCTTATGCTCACGCCCTTAGATAAGTTAATTAGGTTTAATTTATGGTTGCGTATTATTGATAGTTTAATTATTGCTCGTAGTTGATAATCTAGTTAGAATAATTAGTTTAATTAGCCTTAGTTTAATTATTGCTTAAGTTATAATGATCAACTCAGTATCTTTCAAAACCCCAATTGTACATGTATTTTACTTTAATTCATAAATTGAGAAAAATATCCAAAGGACCGAACAGTTGTTTCCTTGAGAGATACGACTCTAGTCAAACTTATCACCCTACAGTTACCTCGTACTCTTGCGAGCAAACTAACGTGCTTTTAAATTAATTTATTAAAAACGGTGTGCACAAAAGTTTTGATCATTAGCCCAATAAGCTCGGGGTTGTGGTTGTCCTTGCATAATGATTGGTTCACTACCATACCCGTTTTGAATGTGACGTGGAGTTGATCTTGGTGGGGAATCACCATTTCAGATTGATTATGCTCCTAACATTGTTTCGGGAACCTGGTTTTGATCAATGGTAGTAGCAATGGATGAATTAAATGGATTTATGGGGATAGGCCTTGATTGTGCTTGTTTTGGATGGTGAATATTGTCGAGTAATGGCGCAAGTTCAGGTTTAATAGATCACCTCCCATGCATGCACTCAACAACAACTCAACACACCAATGGCAAAAATCCAAGCCAATTGCAAAATAAAAGAAAATAATAACTCAAAAAGAAAATAAAACGAAAAACATCCTTGAATCCTACTTGTTGTCCCCAGCAACGGCGCCAAAATCTTGATTCAAGCTTTTGTGCACCCCAAATATATTTTTAAATTAAAACATTCAAGCTTGCTCGCAAGAGTACGAGGAACTTGTAGGGTGGTAAGTTGACTCAAGTCGATTCTCTCGAGGACAATTGTTCAGTATCTTGGATGCTTTTCTCAATCACAAGTAAACATTTAACACATACAAATTGGGGTTTTTTGAGGGTTTTGATTTAATCATGAACTACGGATTTAAGCAATATTAAATTTAAACTAATTAAACTATTTAACCTTAACTAGATTACCAACTAGAATTTAAAAGCAATAATTAAACTAAATCAAATAGCGAAAGTAGCAACAACGAATCTATAAAGCATAAGTAGAATCGAATAACCTAAAGCAGTTACTATCACGAATCTTAAGAACAGAGTTAAATAATATGAACCTAATTGCATAATAATTTGAATTCAACTATCCAATATCCAAGCATGAAATAATCACAATTTAAAAACTGAAAGATTAAGAACTAAATTATCCAAAATATCCCACGTATCAAACGTAGAGTAAATCAGGAACAATTTATCTAATCCTAGCATTAACTAAGAAATTAACTAAGAAAGCAATAAAGAGTTTAGAAAACTTATTGAAACTAGTAAAAGCGATAAAAATCTCCAGCGAGCCCGGAGTTGGAACGGAGATCTTGACTTGAAGTGAAACTTGAACGTAAGGAACTTGGATCTTCAATCTCAATCTCTATCTACGTAACGGAGTGTGTAGATGCATTATTTTGGTGCTCTCTAACCCTAGGTAGTCGTGTGTCTCTTAAAAACCCGAAATATGAAGGGTATTTATAGTTATTGTATGTCTTGGCACACAAGAAAACCTAAAAACGCATTTTCAGCACGTTAGCATCGACGGGTGCGTCGGTCTATGCAGGCAGTCGATGCTAGTCATGGCTCGGCAGGTGTCGCGCGCAGCGCTCGGCAGCGTCGGCGGTCTGGCTGGGTCGCATCGGCTGACGCTCCATGGGTCGACGCTCACAGAGAGTTGCGTCGGCCCTGTGCGTCGATCAGTGCCGGAAAGCATCGGGCGACGTAGGCGACCCTCAGCAGTAGCTTCGGCAGTGCTACTATAACGGTTCCAGATGGAAAACCATTATAGATAATCAGCAGCATCAAATTCTTGCTACTCGTTTATCGGAAAGCTCGATCTTTGTCTCTCGATCATCATACTCCATCCTTTGCGTGCTGAACTCTTCCGGTTACTTAGCTATAAGGTGAAAAACATCAAAATATCACATAATTGCATCAATCTAGATCAAAAAGCGGTAAAATAAGCTGGAAGTACAAATATACGAAATTAAGCTTAAACTATCCAACTTATACCAAAAACAAATAGAAAAACGAACTAAAATACTAATAAAAATAAGGACAAATACGTGCTAATCACCTGGTTACCCCTCCAGAAGGACAAAATGCCCTTCTCTCTAAAGACCCTCCGAAAACAATCACCAATGCCCATATAAGGTGTTAGAAGTTGTCCTCTCTTCATTAACTCTCTTTGGTTCTGCAACAAAAGCTTCACGCTCTCAATTGGCGCTGCAACACTTTTTGCCGCAATAACTGTTGCCCCTTCCATGACAAAATCTACTGAAAATTTCTTAGAACCTTTTTCCATAGTTCCCTCTTTCCCTTTTTAGCCCCGATTAAAGCTGTCGTAACCCTCGTAATTCCCAATCGGCAGCGTCTGGCTCCTACACAATAATCAGCCCATTGAGGTTCCCTGGTAAAAATCGGAACTCGCACCCCACAATGTGTGTCTAATTTCTTTTAATAATTTTCTAAATTTGTAATGCTAAGTACATTAATATATTATATGCTACCTCTTCTTGCGCGAGGATTGCCTAGGTTTGGTAAGAATATATTAATTAGCTTAATTGTATAATTAACATATATTAATTATTATGTTATATAAGGATAGTATTAGTAATGACACTAAAGACTTTTACCATTATAATAATTAGTTAATTATATAATTAATATATAATATCTTGACCATTCATTCAATTTAATCTAATGGGTTATGTGGGTTCTTAGTTCCCACATGATCCAAATCACACACACACACACACACACACACACACATGTGTGTGTGTGTGTGTGTGTGTGTGTGTGTATCTTCCAGAATCTGCAAGATATTATATCATCTAAAAATATATGTCTAAAAATAATATTTTAATTATAAAGAGAAAAACATCCGAATATATAAGATTTCGTGAATATATTCGTATTAAAACTTTCGGATATAATTCATGATATATATTGTATATCATTATATAAAATCCACAGAAACTGTATATATAAAGGTTTTATTATATTAGTCACAATAAGATTACAATGAAGAGAAAAACAAATAATATATCCTTACAATAAATAAATAAATATATATATATAAATAAATAAATAAATAAATATATATATATATATATATATATATATATATATATATATATATATATATATGTTTAGTAAATACATTTATAAATAGGATATACAGTTTATGATATATTCATGATTATCAATAATAAATATGCATATATATCAAGTTATATCAATTAAATAGTTTTTTCTTTATGTGGATTAGAAAATATTATCTTTTCTTTGTTTCATCAAAAATCGTTATTGATATTGGGGCTAAGTATGACAATATATTCGAAAATTAGAAATGTTAATCATAATCGTTATTGATTGGTTTCATCATAATTTATTATCATGTTCAAAAGTCAAGCATACCATATCAGTGAAAATTATCCATAATTAAAAATGGCCGAAAGAATAGTTTCTTATTCGAAACAGGAGGAATATTGATTTATCAATCAATAATCAATTCGTTTCCCTTACCATGTAATTCAATTTTTTCCAATTTTTATACAAGATATTTCAAAATCTCCATGAAAGTTTTTCAAAATTTTTATGCGCGTATCATTATGAATAAGACCGTTAATATAGTTTCCATTAAAATTATTCAAAATTTGAAATAAAAAATATTATTTTCTATTAGATATTAATAAGTCATTTTGTGAATTTAATTAAAGGGAAAAAGACTTCCTGCCCCCCAAACTATGACCGTTTTCACAGTTTACCATACAAACTATTATTTATGATAAATTGCCATGCGAACTATGCGCGATTTGCAGTTTGCCCCCCTAAACTAGAGTTTTTGTGGTTTTGTGTCCAAAACCAGATGACGTGGAACAATTGGGTTGTGACACATCATCCGGTTTTGGGCACAAAACCACAACAATTAGGGTTTAGGGGGCCAAATTGTAAATTGCGCATAGTTTGTATGGCGATTTGTCACAAATAATAGTTTGTATGGTAAATTGTGAAAAACGCAATAGTTTGGGGGGTAGAAAATAATTACCCCTTAATTAAAATACAATTGATAAATCTTATATTATTATGCATTTTTTTGATATGCCCGTGTAATACGCGGGTTATTACACTAGTTAGTTCAAACTTATATATGAAATTCCACAATACTCGTATTTTGAAATAGCAATAGTAATATTATTAGTTTAACACCCGCATATTATGTGGGATTTGAAATAAGTAACACTCATTAAAAATATTAAAAATAATATTGAAAATGGTACACACAAATCATAATAATATATTTTCTATTTGCACGAAGATTATTCTTAACAGTAAATAATTTTCACACACAAATCGGAGCATTATTTGTTCTAATTACAGTAAGACTGGTTTTCACAATAAATATTACTAGAGAATCACGAAATTAGTTATAAAATTTAGCAAAATATCCTAAACTTGAAAGGAAACCCGTAGAATATTGAGTTTGTAAAAATGTAAAACATACAACACCCGCATGTCGCATGTGATTATGTGATATAAAAAATTAAAATTTATAAGACACTGATAGTTCTATTAAAAACGTCGTATATCTGACTTGTATTATATATAATATTATCTTTTTATTATTTTTTGTTTCCTTGTTTTCTTTTCTGCGTAAGACATTAATTTATTAATGTAGATATTGATCCGAACTTTTGTGTTCCTTTCAAAATTAAAATCTAGTTAAACAACTCCGCGTCTACTTTTGAAAGGTTTTAGTTCGCCCGCAAGAGAACAGGGTCACCGTAGACTGGCAAGTTAACTCGAGTCGAATCTCTCGAGGAATGGAAATCGGAGTCAATGAAGTTTATTATACTAATAACACAATTTCTAATACTAAACAGGCGATCAGGGGGATTTGATTTGAGATTTTGAAAACAACTTAATTTGAATAAACTTATATTAAAATTATTCTTGCTTCGAGGGTGTCAACCTCTTCACAAGAATTCGATAAACTGATTAGCGAATTCAATTACTAATTATCTAACATCGTACGAAAGATATCTATTCACGAAATACGCTTAACTCTTATCATGCATTACCAATTAACTAACCAACATCCAAATCTCTTTAGTGTAAATCGACTTTAACTAACAAACACCAAACAATTCATTCACTACAATTCAACTATATCTTAATCCAATCCTTCAATACTAATCGTGCATTTCCAATGAATTAGTTCAAACTTCCAACATCCAACCAAATTCAAATAGCTAGAACGCAACAACTCATTCAAGGAAATCAAACTTAAACATTATCAACCGACTACATAACAATCCATCATCCAATCATCCAATAAACCAAAATACGAGAATAACGAATCCCACTAATCAATAACCCAACAAGTCATTAACAAAATCTAAACAATATCTTCACCAAACCATTCAACACAATTATCCAATCGAAACTAATTAAAATCAGTTCAAGAAAACAAAGTTTAGATATTACTAATTGTCGGTACTACTTTCAACGAAATGATGGTGATGAACTTGCCCACTCCGAAGATTGCGTTGGAACCTCAAAACTTGTCATGAACCTTAGATTCCAGCGACGTACGATGGCTGCGAAATGCTCGGACTGTAACTATGATTGTTGTAAGGGCTTTACGATAGAGGTACGAAAGATGTGTCAAATCTCTCTACGTATTGTGATATTTTGTGGCTTCCCAAGCCTTCTCCTTCGACCCCTCTCTGAATTCTGTCCGAATTCCGACTTCCTTCTTCAGTTATAAAGTCTACAAGGCGTTTCGTAACTGAAGATTTTCAAAAATTCTGCGTTTGTAACGTAAGTGTTCGATCGGACATTGGTCTTATCCGATCGGATGAAAGTTTCTGTCCGCAGGCCCGATCGCTGTATCAGTTCGTCCGGCCGGTGTGTGCTTCATCGGTCAATCCGATTGGAGATACAATCCGACCGATTGGATGAGTGTCCTTTAGGCTAGTTTTGAGCGTTGCTTCCTTTATCCTTGTCCTTTGGATCCGCCGGACGCTCTAGCTATATGAGAAAATAAGGAATTACTCTCATTTGGACTGATAGTTGATCAACAAGTCGGAAAGTTAATCAAAGAGGCAAAGAATGCGAAATTATGCAATTTAGCCTAATGTTAACCCAAAAAAGAAAGTAAAAAGACTCAAACATGACTCAATTATATACAGATTCGTAACAAATACGTACAAATCAACCACCCCATGCTTAATTGGTTTGTTCGTCCTCGAACAAATGAAAGAATCAAAATCAAGAGAAGTAAAGATAGTTAGATCAAAGAGTCACGTTGTGCATATAATCTAGTTTTGCAAATATAAACACTTTTGTCGAAAACTTTTAAGCTAAGCTCGTGTTACCTTTTCACCTTGAAATCAAAAGGATGCGTCCTCACAAAAGGGAAATATATTATGGTGCACTCATTCGCTCGTGTTTTTCAAAAGGTAAGTGTATACTCTCGGATCAACATAAACATGCATTCAACGACTCGTGAAAATCAAAGACTCGTACATCGTATATGTGTGCATATTTAATCAAGAATCAGATTAGGACTTTCTAGGGTTGTAATGTAGGCTCTTTGGTAAGGTATGTCATATATAAAGATGTGTGGCTAACTTGCGAACAAATGTAATCAATAACTCACTCAATCAAAAAAGTTTAAACATAGAGCAAAATTCTGCTCCTCATTCCTCCCAAAACAACCATAAAACACTATTCTTACCCTTTTATAACTAAGTTTATTTCTCACCAAAAACTGAATAAACACGCCCGATCCTAAGGAACATGAGTGTTAGTTCCTTTTATACTCATTTGCCTTTATAAATAGGCTTTTATTCTTAACAACTAGATGCTCCTATGAACTTGAGCACCCTTAATTTCTCTCTTGTTTTTATATTTCTTTTCTTCTTCTTTTGTTTTAAATATATATATCCTACTAATTCCCACCTTACAATCGTCAAAACTCATTGAACCAATAATAAATAAAACTCTCATCTCACAAACTTAAACGAAATAAGAGCTACAATTCTTGAAATTCGAAAAATAATAAATTCTAAAATAAAAATAAAATTTACGATTTTTTTTTCGAAAAATTATTATTTTTTTATTTTTAATTTTGAAAAATAAATTTTTTTATTTAAAAATAATATTTTCGATTTTTTTTATTTTTAAAGTTTTTTTAATTATTATTATTTTTTTAATTTAAGAAAAACGGTTTGATAAATCTTGAGTTTTGTTTGTCGATGTTTCTTGCAAACACAACACTCAACGCACAAGATTAAATGCACCGGTGGGAAATAATAAAAACGAATAAACGAAAAATCACACACACAAAAAAAACAAAATAGACAAACGAAATAAAATAAGAACACAAATAAGGATACGAATAGCAAACACAAAATTCACGACCTTTAGTTTTCTCCGTAAACGCCGCCAAAATTCTGATTCGAACTTTTGTGTACCTACTTATAAATATTTGTCAAAAATTTAAAAGTTCGCCCGCAAGAGAACGAGATCGCGTGTAGGTTGGTAAGTTGAACCGAATCGTCTCTCAAGGAAAACTAGGCTCGGAAGTTCCTTTTGTGTTTGTTGTTCACGAATAAGAAATAAAAATAAAAATAAACACAAGAACGGAGTTTTGTTTGAATTGTTTTAAGAACTAGAATTTAATTAAAACTAAGGATTAATTAAACTACGATCTAATTAATTAAATCTGAGATTATTTAAATTAAGAACTAATTATCTAAATTATCTAAATCTAAGATTAATTTACCTAAGAGAAATTGGATCTAGAAATTATTTATTCTTAAGAGAAAATTAATTAATTGATTTTTTTTAAACAATAAAGAGAACTAGGGTTCTAGGGCTTTGATTCGTCTCCACGATCGCTTGGGTATCCCCAATTGATGGTTCTAAACGAATCTAGGCTCTAGACCCATTAGATCTAGCCAAAAACAATTATCAAATTCAACATCTCAAGCTCAACACAATCACAAGAACGTTTCGTCATGGAAATAATAATTATTAATTAAACTAATTAAATTAAAGAGCATGGGAAAATAAATACTTACTAATTAACTAAGAAGAACCGCAGCATTTTGGTGTCGAGATCTTGAATCTAAGCTATCTAATCTACCTAAGAACTAATCTAAACTAATCTAAAACTAGGAATTTAAAACTAAGAATTATAAAGAGAAACTAAAGAAAACAACTCGGCACTCGTCGGGGTTGTCAGCCCCTAAAAGGCCTTAGAAACCCTAGAAAAAGTAAAAAGTAGGAAAAGTGACCTAAACTATGCTAAAGTATGCTTGAAATCCGAATTATGGGGGTATTTATAGTTGTGGGATGATTTTGAGGACGAAATCAAGCTTTTATGTCAGTTCTGGGCCTGTTAACTGCAGTGTTAACGATAAGGTAGCGGTAGTAACCGTTATAGAAAGCTACCGTCAGCGCCTCTGTCCTTCAAGGATACTATAACGGTTCCAGAAGAATAACCGTTATAGAAAACTGGAAGCTTCAAATTCTTGCTACTTCTTCGCCAGAAAGCTCGATCTTTGCCTCTCGATCATAATACTTCATCTCTAACGTGCTGAAATCTTCCGGTTACTTAGCTATAAAGTGAAAAACAACAAATAATCACTTATTTGCATCAATCTAAATCAAAGAGCGATAAAATAAGTTGGAAGTACAAATATACGAATGTAAGATTAATATATTCAACTTATACCAAAAATAATAAGAAAAATAATCTAAAATACCTACTAAAATCAAGACAAATTATTGCTAATCACATCCAAAGTGAGTTTTGCCATTTTCTTCTCCCGCACTTGTTGAACATTTTCGATCGCCGCAATCAAAAGTGGATAGATATTCACATTGCCTCGGTGGTACGCGATCCACAGTGCTCGCAACTCGGAAGGAGATATCCTTGTCACGTACTCTTTCCCCAAGACCACTTGCATGCATAATTTATACGTCAAATAGATTGCGTTTGACTTCAGGGACGTTGAATTAAAATGGCAGCCGGGCTCTGGTGGTGATCTAGAAAGTTTGGTCCACCAAGTTTCCTTGTCGTAGTCGTCATGCTAAAATGGTTCATTTGCTGCTCTCTCGCTATCGATTCCAAAGATGACATTGAGGTCACCCTTCGAGGTAAGGAGCGAACGGTTGCGGAGACGACACTCGCAGGACCCATCGGCGAGTGCCTTGAAGGTCGTGAAGAATTCGAGCATGAGAGTGCGATAACCGGGCTGCCTCACATCAGCCCACTTCATTGAGTTGGGGGGCCTTGATGCCCTCCATGAATTTCTTCCCCGTCTTATCCCCCATGTCAATTTGCACGTCCTAGAAGTGGGGGTCGATGAACCGAGGGTGATAGACGTCCCATTTTATTAAGGACTTGTAGGTGTAACCTCACATTCATCCATGAGATTAAAAGGAGCTAACCCTCCCCGGGTATTACTCGGTCCTCTGCCCGAGGTGTTTCCTCGCCGTGATCGAGAGTTACATGCCATTCCGGATGCAGAAAATTCAAAAATAAGGATGATAGTCTTTCTCAGGAATTTCGTCGAACACCTTTTGTGCGATTCAAAACCTCAACCAAACTTAGCTCAACTCTCACAACCAGCAACCAACTCTCACAACACCTGCAATTCAACTCCCAAGCAGTTCAACAAGTTTGAATTTCAGCCATTATACCTTGAAATTTGACGAGTTGTAATTTGTTGTGGAGCTTGGCGTAGTTTGAATGGTTCGTGCTTAATTCCTGGATTTCTCCAAACGGATGCAATTYCTAGCACCTRTTCTCCYATCGGATGRGTTTGTGTTCTCAATTTGTGGTTTGGTGAAGAMGGAAAGAGAGAATTCTCTTTTCTTGCTCTGCAAAGGGAAGAAAATCGAGTTTTAGGGTAAAAGAAACTCGAATGAGGGGGTCCAATTTTTATAATCTGGAAGAGAGGACAAACAATATTGTAAATAAATAGTTTCTATATCTGAATATATATATATATATATATATATGTGTGTGTGTGTGTGTGTGTGTGTGTGTATATGCATACATTGAAAATTAATTAAGTGAATCATTTGAGTTAAAATATTTAGAATTTAGATATCCTGACAATGTTGATAATAATAATAATAATAATAATTTCATGACCACACCTCACTCATAAATACTTAATAAATTTTAGTTTCATAAACCAAGTTTAGACAAGCAGTCGTCTGATCGGATAGAGCCCTTCTCCGATCGGACAGATTTGTCCAGAAGTTTTGGTCCGATCGGTATGTGCCTATGTCCGATCGGACTGTTCTTGTTCATGATTTTTTTAAAAAACATATATACAGCATGGTCCTGCAACAATTCACAAACAAAAATCATGAACGAACAAATTATATCACACCAAATAATTACTTATCTCAAAATTGAGAAAAATCGCTCATTATTTAGATAATAACCACATTTCATAATTATACTTAATAACATCCCAATTATTGAACTTTTGAGCAACAAAATCATTCCATTCTAAATTGGCAGCCTTGTCAACTATTTAGGGGTAGGAGGTAGGATGTGTCCAAATGGCTAGCGCGTAAAGGTCCTCGACCTGGGCTTCGAGCCTGATAGATTTTAGCCTTCAGTCGAATAATTTCGGCATCCGCCTCATTCAAGATGTTTTGAAGGCGTTTGATATTGTTGTTCGGAGCTATCTCTTCCGAGAGATTGTCTTTTACTTCGGCTCGCAGTTCGTTGTTCCCTTCACGGTGTTCCTCCAATTCATTCTCCAACTTGTCCATAGTGTCATCATACTTCTTTCGGGTCACCCATCCATAACCAATGTTGTTATGATGGCTCACTGCCTTCTTCGTCTCTTCGTAAAGAGCCTTCAAGGGTTGTTCGTGGTTTATATAGGATGGTGAGAGTTGTTGGAAGGGATTTTCAAGAATCATATAAAATCAAAAGAAGGAATAGAAAATGAAAATCTTCCTAAGCACAAATCAGTTCCCAATTTAAAATCACCTTACCTCAGCAAATAATTTCGGAAATCCTTACCAAATCAGTTTCTTCTTAATGGTAATACTCTTCCCAAAATAGTTCTCTTGCACTCATCATCCGATCGGTCACTTAACTCCTCTGATCGAACAGTTGTCCAATCGGTTACCCAAGGCATCCGATCGGATGGTTCTGGGTAACTCGTCTCTTGTTGCAGAACTGCACTTTCCCAACGTGCAAAAACAGAAATATATATACAAAAGCAAAAAAAAAAAAAATTTAGGAAAAGAAAGTGAAAAACTTGGGTTACCTCCCAAGAAGTGCAACGTTTAACGGCTTATGCTTGACGGTATCTCATTCGAGTTTCAGGCTTCTTGAGGGGGATCCTTAAGTAATACCACTTCCTGATATTTCTGGGAAATAGGTCCCCCGTGGTACAACTTCACCCGGTGTCCATTGACTTGGAAAGAGGAATCATTCTTCTCGTCAAGCAAGGTGACAACTCCAAATTTGTTTACGTCAGTAATCAAATATGGGCCCCTCCACTTTGACTTTAGTTTACCTGGAAAAAGTTTGAAACGTGAATTAAAGAGTAAGGCTAACTTTCCTACCTCCAAGTTCTTATGAACGAGCTTTCTGTCGTGCATTTCCTTCATTCTTCGTTTGCTTGCCCACGCCATCTCGTATGAATTATTTCTAATTTTTTCCAGTTCACTCAATTCCAGCTTTCTATATTCCCCTGCCTCATTTAAATCCAAATTCAACATGCGAATTGCCCATTCTACTTTATGCTCCAACTCTACGGGGAGATGACAAGCCTTTCCATAAACCAAACGAAATGGGCTCATGCCCAACATTGTCTTGTAGGTCGTACGATATGCCCACAAGGCATCGATCAATTTCGTCGCCCAGTCCTTATGGCTTGGTTTCACTGTTTTCTCCAAAATGGCCTTAATCTYCCGGTTTCTCATCTCCACTTGCCCRGAGGTCTCTGGGTAAGGAGTTGCTACCTTATGACTCACCCCATACTTACTCATCAATCTATCGAAGGCACGGTTGCAGAAATMGCTACCCCCATCGTTTATGATCGCTCTTGMTACRCCGAATCGGCTYAAAATGTTCTCTTGAWTAAACTTGAGAACAATTTRGYAGTTAGCTTTCTGAGTTGGGATCGCCTCCACCCATTTTGACACGTAATCTACTCCAACGAGTATTGGTGTGCGTCGGCGAATAGTGAGGGCCAATAAAAATCGGCTTGGAGGACCTTGAATGCTGTCTTCTAACTTTCAAAATGTCCTCCTTCATCATGGCAAAACCTCAACACACCAATCTTCTCCTCTTCTGGTATAAATCTTCGAAAAAGTCCATCCTTGCATTTAAACAAAAATCTCCTGCATTTAAACAAAAATCTTTTCCCAAAAAAACTCCTGCATTTAAACAAAAATCTTTTCCTTTCTTGGGCAGAAAGGTGGTTAGGGATAATTTTACATGCAAGGTAATTAACAAAATCGGCACACCAAGGTTCATTAAAATTTTCAATTTTATTGGCATCCTCATACGGAAAAACATCGTCTACAAAATCATATTTATTAGACTCACCGTCTATTAACATATGGGACGAATGATCAGCAACCACATTTTCACATTCTTTTTTATCCTTGATTTCAACATCAAATTCTTATAAAAGAAGAATCCAACTAATCAATCTTGGTTTACTCTGGATTTTAGAAAATAAGTGCCGAAGGGTTGCATGACCAGTGTGCACAATCACCTTTGAACTAACGATATAAGAACGAAACTTATCTAATGAAAATACAACCACAAATAGTTCAAGTTCCGTAGTGGTATAATTATGTTGGGCATTATTTAACATGTAACTCGCGTAATAGATGACCCTCAGCATTTATCCACTCGTTGTCCTAAGAGTGCCCCTACTGCATCGTTTGACGCATCACACATGATTTCAAAAGGAAGAGACCAATTAGGTGCAACGACAACTGGTGCTTGTGTCATTTTTTCTTTCAAAACGTTAAAATCACCAAGACACTTATCATCAAACTCAAAAGGTACGTCTTTTCCAAGCAATTTACACAACGGGCGACAAGTTTTAAAAAAATCTTTTATGAAACGTCGATAAAAGCCCGAATGTCCTAAAAAGCTTCTAATTCCTTTGACATCTTTAGGGGGTGGAAGAGTTTCAATAACATCGATCTTAGCTTTATCGACTTCCAACCCCTTACTCGTCACTACATGTCCCAACACAATCCCACTCCTCACCATAAAATTAGACTTCTCCCAACTCAAAGTCAAATAAGACTCAACACATCTCTCAAGTACCTTAGTCAAATTACTTAAATAATGAGAAAAGGAAGAGCCAAATACCGAAAAGTCGTCCATGAAGACTTCAAGAAAATTGTCGATGAACTCAGTGAAAATGGATATCATGCATCTTTGAAAGGTTGCTGGGGCATTGCACAAGCCAAAGGGCATTCTTCGGTAAGCAAATGTGCCAAAGGGGCACGTGAATGTGGTTTTCTTTTGATACTCCGGAGCAATCGCTATTTGGTAATAACTGGAAAGGCCATCTAGAAAGCAATAATACTCGTGCCCTTCTAATTTGTCGATCAACTGGTCCATGAATGGGAGTGGAAAGTGATCCTTCCTCGTCGCGACATTGAGCTTCCAGTAGTCAATGCACATGCGCCACCCGGTGGTTAAACGCGTTGGAACAATTTCTCCCTTTTCATTTTCCAAAATCGTGATGCCTCCCTTCTTTGGAACAAAGTGTACTAGGCTAACCCATTCGCTATCAGAAACGGGATATATGATTCCCCCGTCGATGAGCTTGAAAATTTCTTTCTTGACTACATCCTTGAGCGTAAGATTCAAACGTCTCAGCCCTTCTCGTATCGGTTTGATTCCTTCTAGATCGATCCGGTGCATACACGTGACCGGCCTTATTCCTCTGATATCACCAATTCTCCATATAATTGCTTGCTTATGTTTCTTGAGAACTTCGGTTAGTTCTCTTTCTTCGTGCTTGACCAACTCTATGAAAATGATTACGGGCTTTCTTTCGTTAGCTTCGAGAAAAATGTATTTGAGATGGCTCGGAAGTGGTTTCAACTCCATTTTAGGTTCCAATGTGGGTTTAATAGGTGACTCGACCATAAGATTTTCTTTGATTTTGAAAAGGGTGACCACCCCCTCCGCACTTGAATCAAAATCGTCGTCCTCGACGTTACAATCCTCTATTGGTACAACGCCAAATAATTCACTCACGCATTGATCCACAGAATCGAGATAAGAATAGTCTGGACCAAATATAGGTGATGGAATTCTCTGAATGTCTTTTAGTGAGAACGTTACCGATTCATCGAATACGGAAAGTGTCATTTTTCCCCATCCCACATCGATCAACGTGTGTGATGTTGCCATGAAAGGTCTACCCAAAAGGATGGTATACTCCTTACTTGATTCCTCCACTTCACCAACATCCAATATAACAAAATCCATGGGAACTACCAGTGATCCAACTTCCACCAAAACGTCTTCAACAACTCCCAAAGGATATCTTAGTAAACGATACGCTAATTGAAGTCGTAAACTCGTTGGCTTCATTCTCCCAAGGTTGAATTGCTTGTATAGGGTGTAGGGCATCAAGTTGATCCCTGCTCCTAAGTGACCGCCCGTCGTCAAGCGTCAAATTAAATATTTATTTTCCTCAGCTTCTCTCCACTAACTAGTAGTAGCGATAAGTAAGGGTCGATCCCACGAGGAGTGTGGTTAGATTGTGATGATTCGTATTTTATTTAAATAAATAATTGGGGTAAGGAATTATGAATTAAATTAACTAATAAAATAAACGAGCAATTAAACTAGCAAGAAAATAATTAACGAAGAATTCAATAATAATAAAGGCCTAGTTCTAGTTCAGTTTCCACACTCGATTCAGTCATTTAACCAACTACAATATCATAATCCATTCATCACATGCGATTAAAAACTCTAAGTAGCAATAAGCTCTGCTACTCGAATTTACCCTTACTGTGTACTCAATTGAAATAAGCTCTTTAATTGAATCTAATTATTGAATAACCTAGAATAAGCTCTCTAGGTTCAACCCAACAACACCATTAATAATTAGGCAAATAGATTAATATAGGCAACAAACGCATAAGCTCGGTTCATTCAACCTATGTTGTGTTGTCCCTAACGATTTACAATCATTAGTTGCTTCAGAGAAATAGTAATTACGACAATTACACGGGAAGCAATCCTATTTCTAGCAATAGATAACCAATCCTTAATCTAGGTGATCAAGCCAAATTAAGAATTAAGCAATCATAAATTGAAAATAGAACAACACAAACAATCGCATATGACGAACGAAAAACAATATTGCATAAATCAACTAAACATAGTTTCACGAGGGTTTCAACATCCCTAGAACTAGATAATAATTTTACTCACTCATGGAGTTAAGAAAATAAAAGAAAAAGTTCAAATAAACAAACATAATCCTTGATAAAATAGGAGAGATGATGTGTTGAACTTGAATCTTGCGTCTTGGAACGTCAATCTTCAAGTTCCCTTGCGTGTGGATGACTTGGAACGAGTTGGAACCTCTCTGGACCTCCTTAGAACCCTAGGATATGTTATATTATGCCTCTGGGACGAAATAGGGTCGGGGTTTATACAGAACTCCTTTTTCTTGCCGCCCAAGATACTTCCTAAAATAGTTCTGCCGAGTCGGCGTCGACGGAGCGTCGACTAATGCGAACCAGCCCTCGGCATCGACGCGAATCACCTGCCCGTGTCGTCCAGCGTGCGTCGACATCGACGCTTTAGAGCATGAGCGTCGACTTAGCGACGACTGCATGGGTTGACATCGACGCTTCAGAGCATGAGCATCGACTTAGCGTCGACTGCATGGGCGTCGACATCGATGCTTCAGAACATGAGCGTCGACATAGCGTCGACTGACGCGAGCCAGCCTTCGGCGTCAACCGCACATCGCGTCGACTGATGCGGTCCATCCTCGGCATCGACGCGTCATCGACGCATCATCCTGATTCTTGATTCTTCTCTTCTCGATTCGTCAATCCTCGTTTCTCTACTTCCTTGTGTGACATCCTCCGATAAATATAGCACCAATTACTGCAAAATAAAGAAGAAATATACGATTGGTGATTGATTGCTCCTAATAAAAATTATACGAGAAATAAGCATATATGATAATATTAATCACATAAAATCATCGGAATTAAACCGTCAATTAACGTGTAATTTCTCGTTTGTCAAATCCCCCAGACTTAAACCTTGCTTGTCCTCAAGCAATATTAAGAATTAAAGCAAAGGACAAACATAATATAAGTAACCTACTCAAGTTACCCAAGTGAATTTATTCGAACTCTAGACACCACTATATTTTTAGAAATCTTAGACGTTTCATGAATTGGCCTAGGTGTTCCCAGAAGCTTGGCAACCCCTTTTTATACACGTCACGTCAATGTACTATGGTGCCCCCTCGCTACTCAATGGTTTGGCTCTATCCATCGTTGGAATTGATCAAATATCTCGTCCTCTCCCATTTTTTTTTCAATTGAGGCCCGTAGCTCCGCACTACCGTCCTTGACTTCATAATGATGATAAGGCACTGGATAGGAGGATTGTCTTGATTGGGTGTTTGATTTGTTGAGTTCACCTCCGCCATGTTTGAGAATTTGATAGTGTAATGCGCCTTTTGAGCACGTGCATGAATTGTTGAGCTACTAGCATCTTCGTTGGACTTCGCTCTTTGGAATTTGTAAGCGAATGCACTTGATAAATACGGATAGGCAGCTGTTTCGGCACCTCAATTCTTTTTGATTTTT
>BMAC01000045.1:0-30145 GCA_014905375.1 Phtheirospermum japonicum | reverse complement strand
AGCTTGGGTTTGGGACATAATTTCTCTCTCTAGATTTAATTTTCAAGCTTTGCTTTGGGTTTGTAAGCTCAAGAAGGATTCAAGTACTCCATTGGATCTTTAATTCCTTGCAATTTCAATCAAGCTTTTGGATTCTCCATTTAATTTTAGTAAGTTTTCTTTTAGTTTCATGCTTTGTTCTTCATTTGTTTTATGCTTTTTGCCTTAGGTATTAGAATTTGTGCTTGATCTTGTGAATCATCCATGGAATCTAGTTGAGTGACACAATTAGATCATAGATTGAGGCCTAGATCGTTTAAATTTCACGTTATTTTACATGTTTCATGCATTTTTCTTCATTTCATGCCTTTTGTCTTAGCACCTTGAATTCATGATGAAACTTATGAATTGGCTATGGAATCTAGATGAGTGACACATCTAGATCATAGATCGGCTCTTGGATCATCTTGATTTTGAGTTTTTACTTGCTTTATTTTGATTTTTATTTTCATGCATAGTTTTAGCTTAAATCCTAGATCTAGACTTCGTTGCTTGTTATTTTTTTTAAAGTTTTAAACTTTCCCGTCCATTTTCATTGATCTATCCATTCATGCTTTCAATTTTTGTTAATTTGCATTATTTGAGTTTTTA
This sequence comes from Phtheirospermum japonicum, assembly GCA_014905375.1. Lineage (NCBI taxonomy): Eukaryota > Viridiplantae > Streptophyta > Magnoliopsida > Lamiales > Orobanchaceae > Phtheirospermum > Phtheirospermum japonicum. The sequence goes on along the minus strand of BMAC01000045.1, from coordinate 29,515 downwards.
TGCATAGTTGTACCTTGTGCTTGCATGCTTGTACTTGGTGAAACAATGCATTTGATCGATGAATGGGAGGGGGAATGATCCTTCTTCGTAGCCGCATTCAATTTTCGAAAAATCGATACACATTCTCCACCCCGTCGTAGCTCGTGTAGCCAACAACTCTCCCATATCATTCTCCACAACGGTTATGCCGCTCTTCTTTGGGACCATATGAAGAAGGTAGTCGATCGACCGAGGCCTTTTACGTGGGAATTCTTCATTGTTCTTCCGTCTTCAACACACGAATTGGGGGTTTCGTCTTTGGTTTTCTTTTCGAAATTCAAGCCGTTCTTTGAGGTAATTCGCTAAATCCAATCCTTTGGAACCATTGTTTGGTTGATTGGTTGTGATTTGGGGGTTCTTTCGGTTCCAATTCTTCAACAATTCTAATTCAAAGACTGTGCCCACCAAGTGTTCGAGGAAATGCCTCAATGAGTTTCCTTTGTTGATTTTCCCCCGTTCCTTCCGTCTTGAGCATTCGTATTCATTCTTGAAGTTCTTAGAACACTTACTTCGTTCCTTCTCACATAATCCATGGCTAATTACCACAACTTTCCCGACCTCACTGCCAATTACTCCGCCCCGTTTCCCATTTATTCTACGTTCCAAGGTGAACTTTTTGAAAACCTTTCTCAAAGGAACTTTGCCATTCCGCGTTTTGTAACGCTCGTTCGCCTTGATGAGTGGGTGGCGAGCGGGGACTACCAAGGGGTCGGGTCCCGGGTGCTCGCCCTAATTTATGTGTTGGGCACTAGATACTTCGCCTCCCTTCGAGCACCGGCCTACAAGGAGTTGATGCTCGAATTCTTACCACATACGAGTCCCGTGATGTTTCGGAGTTCTGGGTTTGTTTCGGAGGTAGGGAGTGTCGGGTTACATGTGAAGCACTCCAAGCGGTCCTTGGGTTCAATTGCGAAGATTTATGGGACGACCGGCCAAGAGAGTTTGCCCCGACATAATTTTGGGCATCGATCACGGGTGGGCGAGGTACTTCTCGATATCAAGCCTCGGCCATCACCGACATGGCACTTTTGAACTTGTACAAGTTTTTCGCCCACGTCGTTATGGGCAAGCACGAGAGTTCCAACCTCACCCTTGACGAGGTTTACATGCTTTGGTTATTGGAACACGGGCGTCGATTTCCGTTCTTTCCTTTCTTCTGTGCCGAGATTCGAGCGATTACGAAGACGAGGGGTGGAAGTATAGCCCGGGTCGGAATAGGACCCATGATCACCATGATAGCCCGTCATTTTGGGTTTGACCCCGAAGCGGCTCATTTGACGAGGATCGAGCCAATGGTGTTGGGATGGAAATTGCCTAAGTTACCGACGAATCCTCAATGCTCGCACCACCGTGATCAAGAGAGGGAGGAAGAGGAGTTCAATATGCGGCACAACGAGGGTTTTGATGCCGATGATGTCCCAAACACCAGTTCGGGGGCGCCGTTTCATGAAAGCACGAGCCAAGGGGCATTATCGCCTTATGTGGGCCCGAGCACCAGCCCAGGTCCCGACATGGGTTGGCACGAGTTCCAACACCAAGTGTTTGAGCGTTTTGACCGGCTCTATGTGGGGCAAGCTAGAGCCGACCGAGCCCACCGCGCTCTCCATAGCCGCCTTTTGTTGATCGAAAGCCGCATGGCCCGGAACGAGGACGATGAAGACCAGGATTACATCGACGACGAGGAGGAGGAGAACGACGATGACAAGGGGGAAGAAGAGGAAGAGGAAGAGGACGAGGAAGCGAACCTCCAACCCCAACAACGGAGACGTCATTGATTGCCTTATCTCTCTTATATCTATTTGTTTTTATGTTTAATTTAGACTTGATATTTCGGTTTGTATTATTTTTAATTCGATTATGTTCTTTTGTTTCTCATCTAATTCTTGAAAAATCAAAAAAAAATTGAAAAACTTAAAAATCCAAAATATAGTGTTTTGTGCTTTTGTTCCTTATTTTTGTGATTTATGTACATAATTTTCTTGGATTTTAATTACATGTGATTGTTTTTGTATATATCTCGGTTACCGACTCCAACCTTGGGCGAATGGATGGTTTGGTAGCGTTCATGAAGTCGGGTGACACTAACCATGCTCGGATTCTACTTGGGTTTCTTGGTTTTTAGGTGGACCCCACCGAGCTCAACCCAAACTTGCTCGGTTGAGGGAGTTTCTATTCACACCCCTTTTACTTGATTCTCATTAAAATGCACTGAGGGCATTGCATGGTTTAAGTGTGGGGTGGGTAGGTGCTTAGGGTCCGGGTTTTAATCAAGCATGTTTTGTAAATCTTAAATTGAGCCTTGGCGAAGTGACGCATTCTTGGCGAAGTGACGCTTACTATTTGCGCTATTATATGGTTGAGTCATCGTTGAGTCGTTTTGTTTGTTTCTTGTGTGTTGTTTTTATGTCTATATTACATGGTGGAATAATTCCTCATACTTTGAAGTTCGAATAGTTTACTTGTCGAGTTTTTTCATGTCTTAAGCCTCTTGTGTGAGGAGTTGAATTCTTGTGCTTCGTCCAAAACCGCCTTTATATATYTATAATCAACATTTTCTTGTGAAAATATTGCAAAGCTCCAAAAGCTCTTTTGATTTCGCTCCCAAATTCGATGCAAACTAGTGAGTAGCCTCGTGTGATTTATCGACTTGTGTTTTTATTGAAATTACATTGAAGAGGTTTAATTTTGCTCGCACATGATTGAAGTTGAAAATGACCTTGAGGCACATATATCACCCTTGTTCCGACCATATCCATATATGTAAGCTACTTTAAAAATCCCAAATGAGCCCCTTGAGCCTTTATCCCATTTCTTGTTAGCCGAGCTCGATTTTAGCTCTTATGTCTTCATAATTGTGAGGCGGGAGAGTGTATTGTTAGCTAAAGAGAAATGTGTGGGAAATCAAATGAGGGTTTTCGGGTTTTAGAGTACTTATACAAAAAAAAATGATAAAAAAAAAGAGAAGGAATAATACTCCAACACAAATCACGACAAGTGAGTAAGCGTGCATTCAAGTGAAAAGCCTAATTCAAAAAGGGCTAAATTTAGTAAAAAGAGGCAATTCATAAAGCTTCTAAGTGTTGTGAGATGAAAGTCGGGAAAGAGTGTGAAAGAGAAAGGGTTTCGATTGAGAGTTTGGAGAATTGGGAAGGTGAAGCGGTTATACGCTTCGAGTTTAGAAAGTAGGATTTTGTGCGTTATTGATCACGTTTGGTCGTGTGTTAGCCACTATATCCAAATATTCCATACCTTACCAAAGAGCCAACATTACAACCCATAATAAAGACCTCGTTTGATTCTTGTTTGGTCATGTGCTACGAGCAATCTTGAGCGTCCAATTTGTGAAATCTTGACGAACGCATGCATTGTCCGATTCGAGCGTATACACGTCCCTTATCAAACACTTGAGCGAATTGAGCGAACACCTCAAATTTCCATTTGTGAGGAAGTCATCGATTTGGCCTGCGTTTGAGGAAGAGTAATACGAGCGATGCTGGACAATAGCGAGTGAATGTTGATATTTCAATCATATAAATAAGGATAAGCACAAAGGTTTTTTCTTTCTTTCGCACAATGTTCATTGCATGTACACTCTCGATTCTTTTCGTTGTTCGAGGACGAACAAACCGATAAGTGTGGGGTAGTTGTTTTGCATGTAATTGTTGTGTTTTTCTTAGTTTTTATAGTTAGGGTTTAGCATTGTTTTTAATCATTTTGAGTCCTTCTCGTTAGGTTTTTGGTCATTTCCCCGTTTGTAGTATTGAAACTTGATATATGCGTTTCTTGATGACGAGCCATGGGTTTTGAATCTAAATTCGTATGTTGTAGGTGGCACGACGTATTGGATCGACGCTAAAAGTTGTTACGGAGCGAGTCGAGGCGTTGAAACTCAAGAAACCGTGCTGAAAAGAGGAAAATCGAGACAAGTCGACTGCCCGGACGACTGCCCGAGCGACTGCCCAGACTGCCCGCAGTCGATCGACTACCATCCAGGAAATCGACTGGAGGATCGACTGACCATCAGAGAGCGTTGCAATTTGGCGAGGCAGTCGATTGACTGACCTTGAGTCGATCGACTGGGTAGTCGATCGACTGACCCTGAGGAAATTGACTGCGGCCATCAAAAATTGACTGATCGACAGAGAGTTGCGTTGCTCTCTGAAAAGCAGTCGATCGACTGCCCTTAGTCGATCGACTGAGCAGTCGATCGACTGGACCTCAGTCGATCGACTGGGAGTCCGGGAATTAAAGCGTTTTGACGAGCTTGCCTCTGCTAAATCACTATATAAACCCTCCACTTGGCTTGAGGAAGGATCCACTCATTCCCCAACTCTTGCATGAGCCTTGGGATTAATTTTCTCTTCATTTTTCTTCTAGATCTACTTTCTCTCTCTTAGGTTTTAGATTTAATCTTCAAGCAATTCCTTGTGTTTGTAAGCTCAAGATGAATCCAAATACTCCTTTGGATTAGCACTTTCATTGTAATTCAAGCTTTGGGATTCTCCATTTAATTTTAGTAAGCTTTCCTTTTAATTTCAAGCTTTGTTCTTCATTTCCATGCTTGTTCTTCAATTATGCCTTTTGTCTTAGCTACTTGATTTCATGATGAAACTTGTGAATTGACTATGGATTCTAGTTGAGTGACACACCTAGGCTATAGATCGGGTCCTTGATCATCATGACTTTGAGTTTTACTTATGCTTTATTTTGAATTAAATTTCCATGCATGGTTTTAAATTGAATTCTAGATCTACTCTTCGTTTCTCGTTATTTTTCCGAAAGACTTGAAATTTTACGTCAACTTTCATTGCTCTTTACTTTGATGCTTTTAATTTTTACCAATTTGCATTATTTGAGTTTTCATGCATGGTTGTACTTTATGCATGCATGGTAGTACTTGATGAAACAATGCTTTTTTTTGCTTGTTTTTATTGATTGCTTGCATTTTCAATTTGGGCATACGACCGAGGCATCCGACCAACTTGTCATTTCAGTTTCTAGTTTAGTTTGATATTTTTAATTGCATTATTTTCGGTTTTCTTTCATCTCTTGAGCTTGAAACACGTTGAAACTTGCAAATGGATTGAAGTCCGATAATACCAAGTCATGAACTCGTTGAATTTATTTCAACACCACAAAAACTATAACTTCAATAACGTAGCCTTAAGATTTAGGCTATTTCTCAACTCAATACTCTAAAACCGACTTGAAGCTCAAACCATTTAAACACAATTGAAGCTTATAATGTGCTTCTTACACAACTCTTTTGCCTTCTAAATATTAGGCTTCAAGAAAATAAACAATAAAACACAAGCCTTCATTAGCGCGTAGGCAATTAATCAACACTATCCACCATCCTTCTTTTTTCTTCTTTTATTTTTTTTTCTTTCCCCCCTTTTTTATTTTTTTATGGGGTATTCTTTTTCTTTTTCTTTTTTTTTTCTTTTTTCTTTTTTTTTTCGGATGGTGGCCCTTAATTACAAAAATATAAAAATCATAAATTCCTAATAAAATTTCCAAGACACTTACAACTAATAAAAAATAAAGAACTCCCGCCCCACGCTTTTAATGGGTTTGTAGGGGTCGACTCAAAAACAAAATCACTCATGGCTATTGACATGAATTATTTGGCTATGATTGGCTCATTCGGAATTTATAATGGCTAAAAATTTATGGATATGACCGGAATAGGGTTTTTTCTGTGCCTTAACCTCATTTTCAAAGCTAACTACACACAGCGGTTTCAAAGAGATTTCAAGACTGAAACTTATTCAAGCACATGCAAAGATGATAAACACTCAGGCTACTCACTGGCTTTTTGCATGAAAAAGTTTTGAATTGACGCTGCTTTTAAGGTTGTGCGAAATCAATTGCGTCCAAGTACCATTTTACAATATATAAATAATAATATTTGAAAAATTTTATGCACTTATGCACGCTCAAAGACAAGAACATCAAATCAAACTTAGTTAACTTCGACAGGCAAGCCTTACAAAAATAATTCAACGCAGAAATAGTGATCAATCACGTAAAATTTAGCACTACAAACCCACAATTTTTTTTTAAAAATTACACAAATTTTTCAAATATAAATCACAACTCAACCATCCCCCCCTCTAAAAACTCGACAATCTCCTGATTGTCATAAATATAAAGAAAAACAAATCAAACGAGGAAAGGAGTAAGAAAACGTCCCTAAAAATTAATGGTCGAGTTTCTCCAAACAGCTATGTGCAATCATCCTTTGTCTTTAATCCCGTGATTGGAAATTGCTTGATTAACAACATCAAAATTCAGCTCGGTTTTTTCTCAAATTCGCGCAAATCTGCCACGCTAGCGGTACCGTTAACGGTAAGGCAACCGCTAATTTATCGTTATCCCCTAAAGGTTACTCCCCCAGCATCCTGTTTAGCGGTTGAACTCATTGTAATTGCCTGGACTGCTAACGGTAACTACTAACGGTAAGGAGCTACTGCTAGGTTCCCGGTTTCGGCAATTTTTTCAATATTTCCTGCACATCAACACCGCATAAACATACCAAAGCATAGACAAAACTAATAAATAAAAGAAAATAAAGAAAAATAAAAATAAAAGCGAAAGAAAAATAGAAAAGAAATCAAACACTTGGGTTGCCTCCCAAGAAGCGCTTGTTTAACGTCGAAAGCTTGACGTCTTCTACGGACGATGCTATCCCCGATCCAGAAACAAGTGACGACCGTTCCATGCCTTAGTGTTCTCTAAGAGTAAGTGTAGGCAATTTAAATCACCAAGGCGAGTACGGAAAGCAAGTCGTAGAACAAAAACTTCAATTCGTTTCGAAGGTCGAAAAAGCGAGTAGTCGATCACCACGAACAAATCAATAGTAAAGTGCGGCATAAGGTGATCCTCGACTTTTGGAAAAATTAAGAAATCCGTTGAACAAACAGAAAATCCCTCGAACACTCCGAACTCCTTCAATTCCTTATTATCCCCCTCAACAACTTGAAAATAATTAAAATCTAAGAAAGGGCAAAGGGGAGGGGGAATTTCTTCGACTACCTCAACCACCTTTTCAGTCTCATCCTCGATCAACACCTTGGGTGGCTTGATAAGAGGCTCGATCACCTCTTCCTTCTCCAAAAATTCTTCCACCACCTCTATTTCAATATAAATTAAATCATCGGGTGGATATCCATACGTCTCGATGATCTCACTTTTCTTCATATCGGGCACCTCGACTCCTCCATTCTCATTGAACTTCGACGACCTTGAATCTCCAACATCATTTGGATACTCCAGTGGCAACGCCTCCTCCTCATCCTTCATAAAATATTCAAAAAGCGCAAGAGGTCGACCTCCACCGTATTCTCAAATTTATCCTCCATATGTATCTCTCCCAAATTAGTCTCCATCTCATTGCCTGCATAAAAACTAAGAAAACTTGAATACGTAAGATCCACATTAAGCTCCAATGGAAATGCCCCAATATCCTTGCCTAAATCAATTAGCATCGGGGGAGTGATTTCAACCAATTCCTCAATAATCTCTTCCTCACAAGTATCTTCCAAACAATCTTCCACACTCAATTCCTCTACATCCATGGTGGGCTCCATCACATCACATATCGGCACGTCATCCCCCTTGTTCGATAATTCCTTTACAGAAGCTATCATTTGAGCCAGCATCATCTCCATATTCTCAAAACTTTGACGCATAGACTCACGAGCTTGACGCATAGACTCAGAAATTGGGTCCATAATCTCAACAGGATCATCTTCTTGTTTGGTCAATGGGACAATGTCGTCTTGAAAACTAACGATCTCAGCTTCTTGATCTTGCTGATCCACCACTAATTGATCATATAGTTGGGAATCTTCATAGATAGGATAGGAAGGAATTATATTGGGAGGGGCATAAGAATCGTAACTCGTATAAACTTGGACGGCGACAATTTCCTCCCGTGGCTCCTCGTAAAATAATACTAAACATTCTTTCGCCATATGTCCTCGGTATCCATAACGATTACATATTACATTAGGCACGTAGAACTTCCTCATGAACTTGTCGATTACTTCATCCCATGTTTGCAAGGAATCAGGTTCTAGCTTCAATAACCATTCCTTTGCCCGATCCTTTAGCGCAAAAGTGAAGAGTCGCAACCGCACTTGCTCCCGAGTAAGCCCTAGAAGAGGAGAATTCTCGGTGATGTCCGTACTTTTCGATGAATTTAAACGGATCCTCGTGCCGAAGCCCATAGAAAATCGGGAGATTCAATCGGTCGTACTCGTCGGGAAAGTAATTCTTCATTGTGTCGCTCTATGGAATAATCGATCGAAGTTCACGACGCCAATCGAACGGTGGTTCATCGTACGAGTAATACATTTTTATTTATTTTTTAAATTTTAAAAAATTTAAATAACTAAAGATATTTAAAAATAATTTTTGATTTTTTTTGAAATTCGAAAAATAATAAATTCTAAAATAAAAATAAAATTTACGATTTTTTTTCCGAAAAATTATTATTATTTTATTTTTAATTTCGAAAAATAAAATTTTTTATTTAAAAATAATATTTTTGATTTTTTTTATTTTTAAAGTTTTTTTTAATTATTATTATTTTTTTAATTTAAGAAAAACGGTTTTATAAATCTTGAGTTTTGTCGACGTTCCTTGCAAACACAACACTCAACGCACAATATTAAACGCACCGGTGGAAAATAATAAAACCGAATAAACGAAAAATCACCAAAAAAAAACAAAATAGATAAACGAAATAAAATAAGAACACAAATAAGGATACGAATAGCAAACACAAAATTCACAACCTTTAGTTTTCCCCGGCAACGGCGCCAAAATTTTGATTCGAACTTTTGTGTACCTACTTATAAATATTTGTCAAAAATTTAAAAGTTCGCCCGCAAGAGAACGGGATCGCGTGTAGGTTGGTAAGTTGAATCGAATCGTCTCTCAAATAAAACTAGGCTCGGAAGTTCCTTTTGTGTTTGTTGTTCACGAATAAGAAATAAAAATAAAAATAAACACAAGAACGGGGTTTTGTTTGAATTATTTTAAGAACAAGAATCTAATTAAAACTAAGGATTAATTAAACTACGATCTAATTAATTAAATCTAAGATTATTTAAATTAAGAACTAATTATCTAAATTATCTAAATCTAAGATTAATTTACCTAAGAGAAATTGGATCTAGAAATTATTTATTCTTAAGAGAAAATTAATTAATTGATTTTTTTTAAACAATTAAGAGAACTAGGGTTCTAGAGCTTTGATTCGTCTCCACAATTGCTTGGGTATCCCCAATTGATGGTTCTAAACGAATCTAGGCTCTAGACCCATTAGATCTAGCAAAAAAACAATTAACAAATTCAACATCTCAAGCTCAACACAATCACAAGAACGTTTCGTCATGGAAATAATAATTATTAATTAAACTAATTAAATTAAAGAGCATGGGAAAATAAATACTTWCTAATTAACTAAGAAGAYCCGCAGCYTTTTGGTGTCGAGATCTTGAATCTAAGCTATCTAATCTACCTAAGAACTAATCTAAACTAATCTAAAACTAGGAATTTAAAACTAAGAATTATAAAGAGAAACTAAAGAAAACAACTCGGCACTCGTCGGGGTTGTCAGCCCCTAAAAGGCCTTAGAAACCCTAGAAAAAGTAACCTAAACTATGCTTGAAATCCGAATTATGGGGGTATTTATAGTTGTGGGATGATTTTGAGGCCGAAATCAGGCTTTTATGTTGGTTATGGGCCTGTTAACTGCAGTGTTAACGATAAGGTAGAGGTAGTAACCGTTATAGAATGCTACCGTCAGCGCCTCTGTCCTTCAAGGATACTATGACGATTCCAGAAGAATAACCGTTATAGAAAATTGGAAGCTTCAAATTCTTGCTACTTCTTCGCCAGAAAGCTCGATTTTTGCCTCTCGATCATCATACTTCATCTCTAACGTGCTGAAATCTTCCGGTTACTTAGCTATAAAGTGAAAAACTACAAATAATCACTTATTTGCATCAATCTAAATCAAAGAGCGGTAAGATAAGTTGGAAGTACAAATATACGAATTTAAGATTAATATATTCAACTTATACCAAAAATAATAAGAAAAATAATCTAAAATACCTACTAAAATCAAGACAAATTATTGCTAATCACATCCAAAGAGAGTTTTGCCATTTTCTTCTCCCGCACTTGTTGAAAATTTTCGATCGCCGCAATCAAAAGTGGATAGATATTCACATTGCCTTGGTGGTACGCGATCCACAGTGGTCGCAACTCGGAAGGAGATATCCTTGTTACGTACTCTTTCCCCAAGAACACTTGCATGCAGAATTTATACGTCAGATAGATTGTGTTTGACTTCAGGGACGTTGAATTAAAATGGCAGCCGGGCTCTGGTGGTTATCCAGAAAGTTTGGTCCACCAAGTTTCCTTGTCGTAGTCTTCATGCTGAAACGGTTCGTTTGCTGCTCTCTCGCTATCGATTCCAAAGATGACATCAAGGTCACCCTTCGAGGTAAGGAGCGAACGGTTGCGGAGATGACACTCGAAGGACCCATCGGCGAGTGCCTTGAAGGTCGTGAAGAATTCGAGCATGAGAGTGCGATAACCGGGCTGCCTCACGTCAGCCCACTTCATTAAGTTGGGGGCCTTGATGCCCTCCATGAATTTCTTCCCCGTCTTATCCCCCATGTCACTTTGCACATCCTAGAAGTGGGGGTCGATGAACCGAGGGTGATAGACGTCCCATTTTATTAAGGACTTGTAGCGTGTAACCTCACATTCATCCATGAGGTTAAAAGGAGCTAACCCTCCCCGAGTATTACTCGGTCCTCTGCCCGAGGTGTTTCCTCGCCGTGATCGAGAGTTACATGCCATTCCGGATGCAGAAAACTCAAAAAAAAGGATGATAATCTCTCTCAGGAATTTTGTCAAACACCTTTTGTGCGATTCAAAACCTCAACCAAACTTAGCTCAACTCTCACAACCAACAACTAACTCTCACAACACCTGCAATTCAACTCCCAAGCAGTTCAACAAGTTTGAATTTCAGCCATTATACCTTGAAATTTGACGAGTTGTAATTTGTTGTGGAGCTTGGCGTAGTTTGAATGGTTCGTGCTTAATTCCTGGATTTCTCCAAACGGATGCAATTGCTAGCACCTCTTCTCCAATCGGATGCGTTTGTGTTCTCAATTTGTGGTTTGGTGAAGAMGGAAAGAGAGAATTCTCTTTTCTTGCTCTGCAAAGGGAAGAAAATCGAGTTTTAGGGTAAAAGAAACTCGAATGAGGGGGTCCAATTTTTATAATCTGGAAGAGAGGACAAACAATATTGTAAATAAATAGTTTCTATATCTGAATATATATATATATATATATATATGTGTGTGTGTGTGTGTGTGTGTGTGTGTATATGCATACATTGAAAATTAATTAAGTGAATCATTTGAGTTAAAATATTTAGAATTTAGATATCCTGACAATGTTGATAATAATAATAATAATAATAATTTCATGACCACACCTCACTCATAAATACTTAATAAATTTTAGTTTCATAAACCAAGTTTAGACAAGCAGTCGTCTGATCGGATAGAGCCCTTCTCCGATCGGACAGATTTGTCCAGAAGTTTTGGTCCGATCGGTATGTGCCTATGTCCGATCGGACTGTTCTTGTTCATGATTTTTTTAAAAAACATATATACAGCATGGTCCTGCAACAATTCACAAACAGAAATCATGAACGAACAAATTATATCACACCAAATAATTATTTATCTCAAAATTGAGAAAAATTGCTCATTATTTAGATAATAACCACATTTCATAATTATACTTAATAACATCCCAATTATTGAACTTTTGAGCAACAAAATCATTCCATTCTAAATTGGCAGCCTTGTCAACTATTTAGGGGTAGGAGGTAGGATGTGTCCAAATGGCTAGCGCGTAAAGGTCCTCGACCTGGGCTTCGAGCCTGATAGATTTTAGCCTTCAGTCGAATAATTTCGGCATCCGCCTCATTCAAGATGTTTTGAAGGCGTTTGATATTGTTGTTCGGAGCTATCTCTTCCGAGAGATTGTCTTTTACTTCGGCTCGCAGTTCGTTGTTCCCTTCACGGTGTTCCTCCAATTCATTCTCCAACTTGTCCATAGTGTCATCATACTTCTTTCGGGTCACCCATCCATAACCAATGTTGTTATGATGGCTCACTGCCTTCTTCGTCTCTTCGTAAAGAGCCTTCAAGGGTTGTTCGTGGTTTATATAGGATGGTGAGAGTTGTTGGAAGGGATTTTCAAGAATCATATAAAATCAAAAGAAGGAATAGAAAATGAAAATCTTCCTAAGCACAAATCAGTTCCCAATTTAAAATCACCTTACCTCAGCAAATAATTTCGGAAATCCTTACCAAATCAGTTTCTTCTTAATGGTAATACTCTTCCCAAAATAGTTCTCTTGCACTCATCATCCGATCGGTCACTTAACTCCTCTGATCGAACAGTTGTCCAATCGGTTACCCAAGGCATCCGATCGGATGGTTCTGGGTAACTCGTCTCTTGTTGCAGAACTGCACTTTCCCAACGTGCAAAAACAGAAATATATATACAAAAGCAAAAAAAAAAAAAATTTAGGAAAAGAAAGTGAAAAACTTGGGTTACCTCCCAAGAAGTGCAACGTTTAACGGCTTATGCTTGACGGTATCTCATTCGAGTTTCAGGCTTCTTGAGGGGGATCCTTAAGTAATACCACTTCCTGATATTTCTGGGAAATAGGTCCCCCGTGGTACAACTTCACCCGGTGTCCATTGACTTGGAAAGAGGAATCATTCTTCTCGTCAAGCAAGGTGACAACTCCAAATTTGTTTACGTCAGTAATCAAATATGGGCCCCTCCACTTTGACTTTAGTTTACCTGGAAAAAGTTTGAAACGTGAATTAAAGAGTAAGGCTAACTTTCCTACCTCCAAGTTCTTATGAACGAGCTTTCTGTCGTGCATTTCCTTCATTCTTCGTTTGCTTGCCCACGCCATCTCGTATGAATTATTTCTAATTTTTTCCAGTTCACTCAATTCCAGCTTTCTATATTCCCCTGCCTCATTTAAATCCAAATTCAACATGCGAATTGCCCATTCTACTTTATGCTCCAACTCTACGGGGAGATGACAAGCCTTTCCATAAACCAAACGAAATGGGCTCATGCCCAACATTGTCTTGTAGGTCGTACGATATGCCCACAAGGCATCGATCAATTTCGTCGCCCAGTCCTTATGGCTTGGTTTCACTGTTTTCTCCAAAATGGCCTTAATCTYCCGGTTTCTCATCTCCACTTGCCCRGAGGTCTCTGGGTAAGGAGTTGCTACCTTATGACTCACCCCATACTTACTCATCAATCTATCGAAGGCACGGTTGCAGAAATMGCTACCCCCATCGTTTATGATCGCTCTTGMTACRCCGAATCGGCTYAAAATGTTCTCTTGAWTAAACTTGAGAACAATTTRGYAGTTAGCTTTCTGAGTTGGGATCGCCTCCACCCATTTTGACACGTAATCTACTCCAACGAGTATTGGTGTGCGTCGGCGAATAGTGAGGGCCAATAAAAATCGGCTTGGAGGACCTTGAATGCTGTCTTCTAACTTTAAAAATGTCCTCCTTCATCATGGAAAAACCTCAACACACCAATCTTCTCCTCTTCTTGTATAAATCTTCGAAAAAGTCTGTCCTTGCATTGTTTGTATAAGTACAGATCGTCCCAAAAAAACTCCTGCATTTAAACAAAAATCTTTTCCTTTCTTGGGCAGAAAGGTGGTTAGGGATAATTTTACATGCAAGGTAATTAACAAAATTGGCACACCAAGGTTCATTAGAATTTTCAATTGTATTGGCATCCTCATACGGAAAAACATCGTCTACAAAATCATATTTAAAAGACTCACCATCTATTAACATACGGGACAAATGATCAGCAACCACATTTTCACATTCTTTTTTATCCTTGATTTCAACATCAAATTCTTGTAAAAGAAGAATCCAACTAATCAATCTTGGTTTACTCTGGATTTTAGCAAATAAGTGCCGAAGGGTTGCATGATCAGTGTGCACAATCACCTTTGAACTAACAATATATGAACGAAACTTATCTAATGAAAATACAACCACAAATAGTTCAAGTTCCGTAGTGGTATAATTACGTTGGGCATTATTTAACATGTAACTCGCGTAATAGATGACCCTCAGCATTTTATCCACTCGTTGTCCTAAGAGTGCCCCTATTGCATCGTTTGACGCGTCACACATGATTTCAAAAGGAAGAGACCAATTAGGTGCAACGACAACTGGTGCTTGTGTCATTTTTTCTTTCAAAACGTTAAAATCACTAAGACACTCACCATCAAACTCAAAAGGTACGTCTTTTCCAAGCAATTTACACAACGGGCGACAAGTTTTAGAAAAATCTTTTATGAAACGTCGATAAAAGCCCGCATGTCCTAAAAAGCTTCTAATTCCTTTGACATCTTTAGGGGGTGGAAGAGTTTCAATAACATCGATCTTAGCTTTATCGACTTCCAAACCCTTACTCGTCACTACATGTCCCAACACGATCCCACTCCTCACCATAAAATTATACTTCTCCCAACTCAAAGTCAAATAAGACTCAACACATCGCTCAAGTACCTTAGTCAAATTACTTAAACAATGAGAAAAGGAAGAGCCAAATACCGAAAAGTCGTCCATGAAGAATTTGAGAAAATCGTCGATGAACTCGGTGAAAATGGATATCATGCATCTCCGAAAGGTTGCTGGGGCATTGCACAAGCCAAAGGGCATTCTTCGGTAAGCAAATGTGCCAAAGGGGCACGTGAATGTGGTTTTCTTTTAATACTCCGGAGCTATCGCTATTTGGTAATAACTGGAAAGGCCATCTAGAAAGCAATAATACTCGTGACCTGCTAATTTGTCGATCAACTGGTCCATGAATGGGAGTGGAAAGTGATCCTTCCTCGTCGCGACATTGAGCTTCCAGTAGTCAATGCACATGCACCACCCGGTGGTTAAACGCGTTGGAACAACTTCTCCATTTTCATTTTCCAAAATCGTGATGCCTCCCTTCTTCGGAACAACGTGTACTAGGCTAACCCATTCGCTATCAGAAATGGGATATATGATTCCCCCGTCGATGAGCTTGAAAATTTCTTTCTTGACTACATCCTTGAGCGTAAGATTCAAACGTCTCAGCCCTTCTCGTATCGGTTTGACTCCTTCTAGATCGATCCGGTGTATACACGTGACCGGCCTTATTCCTCTGATATCACCAATGCTCCATCCAATTTCTTGCTTATGTTTCTTGAGAACTTCGATTAGTTCTCTTTCTTCGTGCTTGACCAACTCTATGAAAATGATTACGGGCTTTCTTTCGTTAGCTTCGAGAAAAATGTATTTGAGATGGCTCGGAAGTGGTTTCAACTCCATTTTAGGTTCCAATGTGGGTCTAATACTTGACTCGACCATAAGATTTTCTTTGATTTTGAAAAGGGTGACCACCCCCTCTGCACTTGAATCAAAATCGTCGTCCTCGACGTTACAATCCTCTATTGGTACAACGCCAAATAATTCGCTCACGCATTGATCCACAGAATCGAGATAAGAATTGTCTGGACCAAATATAGGTGATGGAATTCTCTGGATGTCTTTTAGTGAGAACGTTACCGATTCATCGAATACGGAAAGTGTCATTTTTCCCCATCCCACATCGATCAACGTGTGTAATGTTTCCATGAAAGGTCTACCCAAAAGGATGGTATACTCCTTACTTGATTCCTCCACTTCACCAACATCCAATATAACAAAATCCATGGGAACTACCAGTGATCCAACTTCCACCAAAACGTCTTCAACAACTCCCAAAGGATATCTTAGTAAATGATACGCTAATTGAAGTCGTAAACTCGTTGGCTTCATTCTCCCAAGGTTGAATTGCTTGTATAGGGCGTAGGGCATCAAGTTGATCCCTGCTCCTAAGTCAAGCATGCCACGTGCTTTTTGTCCATACCCAAGAGTTATCGTAATGCAGAAACTCCCTGGGTCGTTCACCTTCGGTGGTAACGTTTGATGGCATATTGTACTCACTTCCTTGGATAGTATCACTCGCTCATTTATTTCTATCTTCCTTTTCTTTGACACAAGTTCTTTGAAAAACTTGACGTAAGCCGGCATTGCTTTAATAACGTCAAATAGTGGAAGGTTCACGTTCACGTCTTTCAGCATGTTATAGAGTTCCATGAACTTCTTGCTGGCTTGAGATGATTGAGAAATGGTACTGCGTCCCGTATGACTCGTTGTGGCTTCGAATTTTCTTGAACAGGGCCTTCATCTGATCGGTCACCCTTACCTATCCAATCGGATGAAACTTTCTGACTTCCTTCCGATCGGACTCTAGGTTACTCCGATCGGACCAAACTCCCTATCCTCCACTTCGATCGGCTTTTTGTCTCATCCGATCGGATGATTCTTTGGCTGTGTTCTTTTTTCTTGTTTCAGTTCGTTTAGGTTTAAAAACTCCAGTTAATGAGCCTGGAAAGTATGGGTTATCTGACTTGTGGATGCCTCCCATTACTCCTTTTTCACCACTCGAACTAGACTCTCTCTTAGTTGCTTCTTTTTCTTCCAAACTTGGCTCATTTTCAGAATCCTCCCCCTCGAGTTCTCTTATCCGGTTATCGACCTTATTTCTACCACGTAGCACATGTATTGTCATTGATTGCTCAGATCGACTAGGTAGTTTCCATGGATCATTTCCATTTTTCGCTATAGAAGCTGAGATTTGACCTATCATCATCTCTAACTTTTCTAATTGTTTTCTCGTCCGCTTGCCTTCCTCGATCGTAAGAAGTGTTTCTTCCCGGTTCCATAAAGTTTCGTACTCTTGCTGTTGACACCACAATCTCAACTCTTCGCCAGGGTTGGTCGTAAGAGGCACTTGCTGTTGCCGTGGTGCTTGCTGATGTTGTTGTCCCGTCGTGCTTGCCCTTTGTGGAGGTTGATAGTGGCTTTGCCCCTTGTTTTGATATGAATTATAGCCACTTTTCTCTCCTTGGTTTCTATTCGAGGGAGGCGGTGCTAGATACTGTGGATCCGTTTTCTTTAGAACTGGTAAGTAGTTCGGATTTCCTGGTCCGTACTTGAAGTTCGGATGGTCTCGTAGACCTGGATGATATGTATTCGAGTGAGGATTATAGTTTTTGGTGAATTTCTGCCCAAACTTGCTATTGGGTTGGAAGTTCTGAATAGCATTCACCTCTTCATCGTCATCAAACATCACTTTACAAGTGTCGGCTCCATGCCCGAATGCACCACAATTCTCGTACTTCTATTGTGAAGGCATTGACGGGTTTTCTTCCCTTTTCATCCTACTAACCAACAAGGCAACTTGTTTCATTAGCTCCCTAATCTTACTTTCTTCATTCTGAGGAATTAAAACTTCATGGACTTTGATTTTCCTTGGTCGGGAGCTCGTTTTCTGTGATTTTTCGCTCATGAGTTCAAATAGATCCCAAGCTTCAACGGCGGTGAACTCTCCAAAATCTCCGGCCTTAACTTCCACTTGCTGCTTATAAACCGGTAGCAATCCCTCATGGAAATAATTATTAACCATCTCTGTGCTATTGTTGTGGTGCGGACACGCCTTCAAAAAGCCTTTGTATCGTTCCCTCGCTTCATAAAATGATTTTCCCTCCATTTATTCAAAGTTGGTGATTTCTCTTCTCAATTTGGCCGTTGTTTGAGCTGAATAGAATCTACTCACGAACTTTTTGACTACCATCTCCCAGTTAGTCAAGGAATTGGGTTCTAATGATAGAAGCCATTGCTTGGCTTTATCTTTCAAAGTACACGGAAAACACTTTATCTTCAATTGATCTTCATGGAGTCCAAGAGCTGGAATTCTGCCCACTGCGAGGTATAATTCTCGAATGAAATTCAAGGGATCTTCGTTGGGCAACCCGTAGAAGGTAGGTAGTTGGTTGAAATTACCTGATTTCAAATCACAGTCTCTTGCGGCGGGGCCTATGACTATTGCACTGCTATATGGACCAATTGTTGGGTAGAGGAGGTCTCCTTGCCGGCGTTCGTGTGGATTTCGTCATCCTCGCCAACCTCCAAATTTTGCTCGTCCACCAAAACTCCTTCGCTCCCCATAGTTTTCATAATACCGTAATTCTGTTCTTCCTCTTCCCATAATTGTCATAACTATCATCATGGAAATTCTCTCCCTGCCCAGCTTTATATGGTCGTCCCTCTCTCCTGTTACGAATGTGGTTCAGTTCTTGCTCAAAGTTATCGAATCCATGGTAATTCCGCTAGTTGTTTTGGGGCTGGGGCCCGCCATTACCAATTTTATTGTTATCAAACTCTTGATTTGCTCGAGCGTTGCAAGCACTTAACTACGAGATTTAAACTAAGAATTGTTACTCAAGCATTTCGTCGAACACATAGCAAGCATTAACTAAGTTATTTCTAAAACTAGCAATTGTAACCAAGAACATTACCAAATAGATTAACAAATGCGGGTGTCAATCGCACGATTAAGAAATATTGAAATAAACATTAACTATCGAAACCAAAAGCGCTCAAACATTCAACCATACAACTAAAGTAGAGTTTAGAGAGTACGAAATTGAAATGTTTGCAAGAACTATCTCCAGCTATTCCGGAGGGAAGATGAACCACGGTGGGATTCTGGAAGCTTGTCACGAACCTCTGATTCCAACGATTAACGATAGACAACCTACTATCTATCTAAGATATGAAAATTTAAATATTTAAATTAGAAAAATGAAAATGAAATGAATAAAGATTCAAGAACACTCTTGGGTTGTCATCCCCAAGAGGTTCGAGAATGTCTTATCGACCAGTTTGTCATAAACCGGATGAGGGATCCTTCATCTGTGGATGGATGATGAATGTGGCTGAGTTCTTGGCCTTTTGTAGCCTTCAAATCCCCTTTTGTAACTAAAAATCTCCTCAAAAATTTCGATTTTTTAACGCTTGACACTAGGTAACCCAGTGTGGACGACATACCAAGTGTCGTCCGATCAGATGTCAGACCCTCCGATCGGACGAGAGTCCAGTAGATTTGATTCGACCGGACATCAGGTCCATCCAACCGGATGTTCTGACACTGGGTAACCCAGTGTTAGAGTTAATACATCAAATCAGGGCCTAATTTCTTTGAAACTCCACTCGCGGGCCCACACTCGTCCAACTTAAAACCAAAACACTTCAAAATCCCTAAAATAAACATAAAATATGGTAAAATACGCCAGAGATACATAAATATGAAAATATGCTCAATCTATCAAACTTATACCGAAATTAACAACAAATCTAACTAAAACACTAGCCAAATATATACAAAAAGCATGACAAATACGTGCGAATCAACCACCCCATGCTTTATTGGTTTGTTCATCCTCGAACAAATGAAAGAATCAAAACCACGTAAGCATGAAAGTAGCTAGATCAATAAGTCATGTTGTGCATACAATATAGTTTTACAAATATAAACACTGTTGTCGAAAACTCTTAAGCTAAGCTTGTGTTACCTTTTCACCTTGAAATGAAAAGAATGCGTCCTCGAAAAAGGGAAATATATTATGGTTAACTCATTCGCTCGTGTTTTTCAAAAGGTAAGTGTATACGCTCGGGTCAACATAAACATGTATTCAACGACTCGTACTCCGCATATAGGTGTGCACATTTAATCCAGAGTCAGATTAGGACTTCTAGGGTTGTAATGTAGACTCTTTGGTGAGGTATGTCATATATAAAAATGTGTGGCTAACTTGTGAACAAACGTAATTAATAACTCACTAAATCAAACATTTTTAAGCATAGAGCATAGTTTGTCTCCTCAATCCCCCCAAAGTAACCATGTACTATTATTTTTAGCCTTTTATAACTAAGGCGATTTCTCACCCAAAACCCAAATACTTGCCTTTATACATAGGCTTTATTCTTAATATCTAGATGCTCTTAAAGAACTTAAGCATCCTTAATTTCCTCTTTTTTTTCTAATTATAAACTCCACTAATTCCCACCCTGCAATCGTCAATCTCAATAGACCAATAATAAATAAACTCTCATCTCACAGATTTAAATGAAATAAGATCTATAATAATGCTCATGGCTTAACAAAGAGA
Organism: Phtheirospermum japonicum; assembly: GCA_014905375.1. NCBI lineage: Eukaryota > Viridiplantae > Streptophyta > Magnoliopsida > Lamiales > Orobanchaceae > Phtheirospermum > Phtheirospermum japonicum. The sequence goes on along the minus strand of BMAC01000045.1, from coordinate 9,276 downwards.
CGGGATAAAGGCTCGAAGGGCTCATTAGGAATTTATAGTGGTTTTTATTTCTGAATATAGCCGGAATAGGGTTTTATATGTGCATATCGTCATTTTCAAAGCCAAATGTACACATGCGACTTTTAGAGACTTCTCAAAACACTTATCGAATCACAGCATGATATGTTGATAAACACACAAAGCTTCTTACTAGGGTTTTATTCAAACTTTGAAAGCAAGGTGATCGAGTTTTAAAAGTTTCGCAAAATTGCTAACGACTAAGTGTTGTTTTAAATACTTATATATATATATATATATATATATAGGATTGGGTTCAAATGAGAACCCCGTCATTATATGTGAACCTAGGGACTAATCCTGGCCTTAGATCTAATATTGCACAGTGCAATTATATGTCCAGGTTCATTGTGCTTTTTACACAGTACTGTAGTGCTAAAATCAGTCTAATTTTTTTTTAATTTAATTATATATATATATATTTTTTACGTTTTAAAACATGCAATATGTATCTTAAATTGTATATCTTGAGAATATGATTAATTTGATATATATTTCACTCAAAACGAATAAAGTTTGAAAAAGTTATGGTTTGTTGAAGATTTGAGTTTCATTTCAAATTTTTGAATTTGCAGTTTATAGACGAAATTTGCGATGCTTTTTTATACAATCGTAGTGTTTTTTTCTTAATCTATTGTGCTTTCTAAAGAACAATGTAGTGCTCTTTGTAAACATTGATATATGTCCAAAATACCATTTTTAATTATTAATGCATTTTTTTTTACATTATTACCATGCTGACATGTCATGATCTCAACCATCAAGATTATCCAATCTAATGGTCAAGATGAGTCCCTAGGTTCATATATAATGACGAGTTCTCATTTGAACCCAACCCTATATATATATATATATATAAGTAGGTTTTGAAAATTTTTGCACTAAACAAGCTCAAAAGACTCCAACGATAGATCACACAATGCTTGATTTTGACATGCAATCCAGTACAAACACAAATAAGCAAGGGCATGATTTCAACATACGTTGACATAAACAATTGGTCGATCCGTACATCATCACAAAGAAAGACTCAAACATAAACATTCAACCGAAACGATTACGCATGCATAATATATGACTTTCCAAACCGCCCCACGCTTTAGTGGTTTGTACCTACTTATAAATAATATACAATTGATTCAAACTTTTGTGTACCTAAATATAAATATTTGTCAAAAATTTAAAAGCTCGCCCGCAAGAGAACGGGATCGCGTGTAGGTTGGTAAGTTGAACCGAATCATCTCTCGAGGAAAACTAGGCTCGGAAGTTCCTTTTGTGTTTGTTGTTCAGGAATACGAAATAAAAATAAAATCCTAATCTAAACACATAAAAACAATAAATTGATTTAAACGAAGAATAATAAAAATTAAGGGTTTTGAAAATAATTAAGAAACTTGGGTTCTAGAGCTTAGAATTGTTTCCACGATCTTTTGGGAAAAACCCAATTGATGGTTCACGACGATTCTAGGCTCTAGACCCGTTAGATCTAGCAGTTCAATTTCATCAATCTCATCATAATAAACTCATCACAATAATCAATTCAATATCAAGATCATCATCACAATTCATCATACAATTCATCACACATGGGGGGTGATCTAGGATTTCTTAGCGCTCTAAGAATCGTCTCCGCAATAGTACGGAGTCGATTGTAGATGCGGTAAGTTGTCCCGAGTCGTGTCTCTCGAGGATGGATGTGATCGGCTTTCGGTTTCTCAGTTGTTCTTATCGTCGGTTTTGATTAAACTAATTTGACCTAAGAAAGCGGTAGTCATTGTTCGGTTTTGAATTTTACAACTAAGATTTAAATTGAAATACAAGATTTTAATAAAAAAAAAKATTAAAAKATTTAAAGGAAATTAAAGCTTATACTAAAAACGATCAATCTAAACTAATTAACTATTAAAACTTAATAATTTGAAATTAAGGAAAATGGAGGGAAAATTAAAGTCAAGCTTATTTGAATAAGTCAACAAAATTAACTTAGCATTAATTAAAAGTTTAGAAAGGAAGATCTTATAAAACTTCTACAAACTTAGAAATTGATTAACAACTAGATAAATTAAAAGCATAAGTTCATAAGCTAGAGAGCTATAAAATGAAAATAGGAATTTTGAATGATCAAAACAACAACTAAGCAAAAATCAAACTTCAACACAAGATTAAGAGAAATAACATGAAAATAAAGCTATATTAATGGAAAGAGTTTACCAAATGTATGTGATTACACAAAAGCTTGAAGGAGAAAAGCTTGAAAGCTTGAAGGATTCTTCACAAAAGCAATCTAAATCAAAGCTTGAACAACTTAGCTAATGATGATCTAAAGCTTAACTAATCTATTACTAATTAACTAATTTTTGGGAATTAAAATTGATCAAAATGAAAAGGAATTATTTTCTGGGTTGAAGGAGCTCTCCTGGGAGGAAAGAGCCTTGCTGCAAGTTGCCTCTTCTTGAAATGACGTCTGATTACTTAATAAAATCCTGCTTTTCAGTCGATCGACTGAAAAAGCAGTCGATCGACTGGCAGTCGATCAGCCAAGCAGGCAGTCGATCGACTGCGTTGTCCAATATGCCAAAATTCCCTGGAATCCAGTCGATTTTGTCGGTTCAGTCGATCGACTACAAAGTCAGTCGATCGACTGAACATCCAGTCGGGATTTTGTCGGTTCAGTCGATCGACTACAAAGTCAGTCGATCGACTGAACATCCAGTCGGCCGACTGGATTCCAGCGCCCGGCTCGATTTCTCGTTCTTTTCGCGTCCGCCGGTTTATCAAACCTCGTTCGTTGCGCTTCCTTGCTTTGTCCATCCATTCCCGAGTCGAGTATTAACGATCCCAAACGAACGTGGGCCTCGCTTGGACGTCCTACGGCCAAGAAAATGGAAAAGTGAAAAACTACGAAAATTAATAATAAAATGTACAAAAACTAAGAAAATCTAGAAATACGAAAAACGGCCAACTCGACTCCTAAAGCAACAAAAAGCAAGCAAAAAACACGCAACGTGAAACAAAAACGGTAATGAAAGTATGTACAAAAAGATGCAAATCAACCACCCCACACTTAGATCGGTTGCTTGTCCTCAAGCAAAACTAACGTAAGTTTACAAAATTACCCCCGACCAACCCTAAACTAATGCACAAAATAATTTGAGACGTCGTAGGCTACGTTGCTTGTTAGCTTGGCTTAAAGGACGTCAATGTGCGTTGTTAAAGAAATTTAGATCGACTTTTGAACCCTAAAAGAACTTAAGTAATCCATCAAGTCGGTTTCCCCGTCCCTGCCCCGGCTAAGTTCTATCCACGCTCGAACCGTTAATCAGCTCCCTAATAGACAAAATCATCTACGCCTCTCTTTAACAAATATATACTAAAAATCGGACAAAAAAAGGAAAAACGTGCTACTTAACAACTTCAAGGATTTATAACGTATCCTTGTTTATTCGGCTCTTTTTTTTTAAACATGAATAAAGATGAAAATACGAAGCTTTCAATGACTCCGATCATTCGTTGCTACTAGCAGCTTACAAACTTATCGATCGAGCACGTGGAGCAATTGTCGACTCCAAATTACAAAACAAAAACCTATAGAGAGCGTTCGATGACTAGGGCTAGTCGAGGCACTAGTTCTAAACGAGCACAAGGATAGCACGAAGCTAAAACCGAACGGAGATCCCAACAAGATAAATCACCTAAGTCCACTATATTCAATCAAAAATCTAAACACCCTAACAAATCATCAAAACCGCGTCACTTCGCCAAGGGTCCAAGCAATAATAGCACACATGTTACTCAAACTAACACAAGCAAGCACACGAAAAATTAAAAACCTAGGACGAATTCTAACCACCCCACACTTAAAACCTAGCAATGTCCACATTGCGTATTTAAGCTAATAAAAGCGGTAAAAAGTTGTAGGGAAAAGAATAACGCCCCTATTTCCGAGCTTGTGTCAACGTGTTTGTGCCAAAAGTCGTCGCCGGGAGCCGAGTCAAGCAACAAATATCTACAAAGTAAGGCAAGGTGGAGATTTTGCACGAAAATAAACTATTTAGAAAAACGAAAATCTTTTTGAGTTTTTTTTTTTTAATTTTCTAATTTGTTTGGATTTTATCTTTCGAATTTATTTTATGTTTTGCGAATATATTKAAAGAAAAAGAAATTAAACTATATACAAAAACGAAAAACTATATGTTTTCTATTTTTTTTTTATTTTTTTTACAAGAGTCGAGACGAGAAATAAAAGAACATAATCGAACGATAAACAAAAGAACACACAAAAACAATACACAAACTAAAGTAAACAAAGGATAACTAGGAGGTTTAACGACGTCTCCTAGGTCGGGCACGGAGGGTCGCGACCTCGTCTTGCTCTTCCTCCTCCTCCTCATCGTTTCCGCCCTCGCCGCCGCCATCGTCYTCGTCGTTCCGACGCAACCGACTCTCGACCAAAAGGAGCCGGCTATGGAGGCCGTGGAAAGCTCGGTCGTTCCTTGCCTGCCCCTCGTCGAGCCGGTGCTCGGACCTCCGTACTGCGGGACTGCCGCTTGGCTCGTGCCTTCTCCAAAATGCGCGCCCGAACCGGCATTCGGGATGCCACCGGCCTCGCCTCGTTCGTTCTCCTGGTGGCATTGGCGTCTCGTATTTTGGCTCGCCGGGTTCGTCGGGGCTCTCGGCGTTTTGAACGTCAATTCCTAGAGATCGACCCTCGTCATGTTGGCCGCCTCGGCCTCAAACCCGAAGTAGCGGGCAAGAACGGTGATCATCGGCCCCATGCCGACTCGGGCGACGCTTCCTCCTCTCGTCCTCCGAATCCCTTCAATTTGTCCTCAGATCAATGGAAAAAATGGGACCGGATGTCCATTGCACAGGCACCAAAGCACGTATATCTCATGCCGAGTGAGGTTGGTGCTTTCATGCTTGCCCATCAGGACGTGGGCAAAGAATTTGTAAGCCCCAAGCAATGCCAAGTCGACGATKGRRGACGCCGAGTATCGATCCCGGGTACCARGTCCYCCCGTGATAGTCCCCCAAAACTCAATCTCATTAAATCCACTCACTTGCGTGTACGAGTACTGCTGGCAGTCAAGCCCGAGCACCGTTTGTATCACCCCCTGATCGATACAGCGCTTAACTCCCCCAAAACGCACATCAAAACCCCCGTCAGCCGTATCCTGATACGTGGTGAAAAACTCGAGCACTAGCTCCTGATAAGCCGGTGCTCGGAAAGACGCGAACATCCGGCCATTCATCGCGTCGATGAAACTTAGTAGACGCGTGCCGAATCCGTCATAGTCCCCGTTCGCCACCCACTCGTCTAAACGCTCGATGTTAATGAAACGAGGGGTAGCGAAATGTCGCTGGGATAAATTTTGAAAGAGTTCCCCATCGTATGTGGAGTAGACCGGGAAGGGGGCACCGTAAGTTCCGGCGATATCGGGGTATTGGGGAGGGCCGAAAATATTTTCTTCGTCGGAGTGGACATCTATGGTAAAAGGTGAGAAATAGGACGAAAGTGGAGGGTTTTTGTAGTGGAGGGTACTAAGAATCGAAACGAACGAAAAGCGACGGAAAAACGAGCAAAATTCAAACCAAATGTTCTTTGGGGCAATTTGTCGAACAGTTGGTGGGCAAGATTTTTGAAGGTAAAAACAAAATGAAAATGGTTCCCAATTCCTACCCAAACACACAACCAACAATCACAAGGTTCTCAAGAGATTGGTACAAGCGAATTACCTCGAAGAATCGGTTTGAATTGAATGAAGAAACGAACTATGCCCAAAGAGGAATTTTTTTTTTGAATTTTGGAGAGGAGAAGAAAAATTGGATTTCCCTCGTATGTTGCCGCAGTCGATCGACACCAGTCGTTTTTCTCTTCTCTTCCCCCTCTCTTTTTTTTTATATTTCTGCGTTTTTTTTTATGTGTTTTTGCCCCTTTTGTCGTTCGGTCGATTGATGAAAATGGGGGGGATCGACTGTCTTTTAAAAGCTCCGCTGGGCTCTGGGCAGTTCGGCAGTCGATCGACTGCTATCTTCTGTCGATCGACTGCGTTCGATCGACTGTTCTTTGCAAAAAAGTACGAAAGTCCCTGGAATCCAGTCGACTCTGCCGTTTCAGTCGATCAGGCGCCAGTCGATCGACTGGCTGTCGAACAGCATATGACTAGTCGATCGACTGCTCTTGCAAAAAGCTTAAAAAGTTCTGGAATCCAGTCGATTTGAACCCGTCTGTCGATTGGGCAGTCGATCGACAGGCATTCCAGTCGATCGACTAGATATGAAGTCGATCGACTGCATTCCAGCAGTCCATCTCCAAATTTGATCCTGTTTTCTCCCAAAACTTCCAGAACTGGACCTACATCAACCCAAAAACTTCATAAACACTACTTAAATAAAGAATATAAACTAGATTGAAAGAAGAACAAGAAAAGAGTTAGAAAGTGTTAGAACGTCGTGGGTTGCCTCCCACGTAGCGCGTTTGGTTTACGTCGTTCGCTCGAAGATCCCAATTCTATGATCAATATCCCATCGGGGGCAGATCACTCAGYTCTTCCTCCTCCACGATCATAAGCTCGAGCGCCTTGGTTTGTAACATACTGTGTCGGTAAGGTTTTACTCGTGCGCCATTAACTTYGAAATGCTCGTTCGTTTTGGGATCGATCAATGTCACAGCTCCGAACGGGGATATCTTCTCGATCGTGTACGGACCGCTCCACTTCGACATGAGCTTCCCGGGAAACAACGCGAGTCGGGTTTTGTAAAGGAGCACTTGCATCCCTTCCTCCAACTCCTTGGGCGCAAGTTTCTTGTCATGGAGGAGTTTCATTCGATCTTTGTAAATACGAGCACTCTCGAATGCCTCGTTTCTTAGCTCATCAAGCTCCTCAATTTGGAGCCTCCGCTCTCCGCCGGCTTGTTTCAAATCGAAACTGCATGCTCGGATGGCCCACAAGGCTCTATGTTCCATTTCGACCGGTAAGTGGCACGACTTCCCGTACACAAGGCGAAAGGGGCTCATTCCGAGAACCGTCTTATGGGCCATGCGGATGGCCCACAAGGCATCCACGAGCTTTGATGACCAATCTTTTCTGTTCGGTTGTACGGTCTTTTCGAGAATGTTCTTGATTTGACGGTTGCTCGTTTCAACCTGACCGGCCGTTTGTGGGTGGTATGGCGTGGATACCTTATGAACGACTCCATAATTCTTCAGCACCCTTTCGAGTATCTTGTTATTGAAGTGCTTACCGCCGTCACTAATAATCACCCTTGGGACTCCGAATCGACTAAAAATGTTGCTGCGCATAAACTTCACCACGGTGTCGCCGTCATTCCTCCTCGTCGGAATTGCCTCAATCCACTTCGAAACATAATCAACCCCAACCAAAATGTATTCGAACTCATGAGACTTCGGAAAGGGGCCCATGAAATCGATTCCCCACACGTCGAATATCTCTATGGCTAAATTATATGTCATCGGCATTTCGTTCCTTTTCCCTATACTTCCGGTCCTCTAGCATCGATCGCACTTTCGGCAATGGTCGTGGGCATCCTTGAAGAGGCTCGGCCAATAGAATCCCAATTGGAGAACCTTTTGAGTGGTCTTTTGCCCGCTGAAATGTCCTCCGGCTAGGTGATCGTGGCACTTCGTCAAAATCTCCCCTTTTTCCTCGTCCGGAACACACCGTCTCAACACACCATCTTTTCCGATTTTGTACATGTGAGGGTCATCCCAATAATACTCTCAGCACTTGGAGAGAAACCTTCTCTTCTCATGATGAGATAGGCCCGGGCGGAGTACTTCACTAGCAAGGTAGTTGGCGATGTCGGCATACCATGGTGCGGTAGAAATGACAAATAAGTTCTCATGCGCAAGATTCTCTCCAATTAGCTCCCTTTCTCCGGTTGGTGCCTTGAGGCGAGAGAGATGATCGGCTACAACGTTCTGGCACCCCTTTCGGTGCTTGATCTCCACATCGAACTCTTGAAGCAAGAGTATCCATCGGATGATCCTAGGCTTCGCTTGAGCCTTGTTGAAAAGATATCGTAATGCCGCATGGTCACTATGCACAACAACCTTCGAACCAATGATGTAGGCTCGAAACTTTTCAAGCGAAAAAATGACGGCAAGGAGCTCTTTCTCGGTAGTCGTGTAATTCGTTTGGGCGTCATTAAGCATTAGAATCGCATAATAGACTACCCGAAGAAGCTTGTCCACTCTTTGTCCTAAGACGGCCCCCCACCGCTCCGTTTGATGCGTCGCACATTATTTCGAACGGGAGGGACCAATCCGGGGCCACCACCACGGGAGCCGAGGTCAAGTTTTCCTTTAATGAATCGAAAGCCAATCGACAAGCATCATCAAAAACGAACGGGGCATCGGCACTCAGCAAATGGCACAAAGGACGGCTAAGTTTTGAGAAATCCTTGATGAACCGTCTATAAAACCCCGCGTGACCGAGAAAACTTCGAACTCCCTTCACGTTTATTGGGGGCGGGAGGTTTTTAATCACGTCGACCTTCGCCTTGTCAACTTCAATTCCCTTGGACGACACTACGTGGCCCAAAACGATCCCACTTCTCACCATGAAGTGGCTTTTCTCCCAACTCAAGGTGAGGTGATTCTCTACGCACCTCTCCAAGACTTTTGACAAATGATCAAGACATTCGTCGAACGTGGAGCCGTAAACAAAAAAATCATCCATGAAAACCTCCATGTACTTGTCGAGCATGTRGGAGAAYATCGAGAGCATACAACGTTGGAAAGTAGCGGGCGCGTTACACAAACCGAAAGGCATACGTCGGAAGGCATAGGTGCCGAAGGGGCACGTGAACTGTTGGGATTCAATGGTGCCGTCGCGCAGCGGAAAACAAAAATTTTTATATAAAAGGAATTTGAATAGTATTAAAATGACGACGGCCCATTTTAATTTCAATTAATTCAAACAATGTTTTAAATTTCTTTCGAAATATAACAATTTGATTTTCGTAAAATCGAACGAGCATGATAATATTCTATTTAATATATTAATCATATATATAACAATTATATATACATATTAATATATTAATCAAATATATAAAACTATAAATTACATATTCATATCACATACAATATATTATATATATATATATATATATATATATATATATATATATATATATATATATATATATATAATGATGCATGCAGAATATATATATATATATATTATAAATGTA
>BMAC01000044.1:2608800-2637122 GCA_014905375.1 Phtheirospermum japonicum | reverse complement strand
AGCAATAGATCTAGGATTTAAGCCAAAACTATGCATGAAAATTGAATTGCAAATAAAGCACAAGAGCAACTTAGAATTTAAAAAATCTAAGACCCGATCTACGATCTAGATATATCACTCATCTAGAATCCATAGCCAAATCATAAGTTTCAACATGAATTCAAAGAGGTAAGATAAAAAGCATAAAATGAATAACAAGACATGAAATTGAAGAACAAGCTTGAAAATAAAGGAAAGCTTACTATAATAAAAGATGAGGATCCTATAGTTTGAATTACAATCAAAAGTACTAATCCAAAGGAGTATTTGGATTCTTCTTAGGCTGACAAACCCAAGGAAATGCTTGAAGATTAAATCAAAAACCTAAGAGAGAGAATGTAGATCTAGAAACTTGAGAGAAAATTAAGCCCAATACTCATGCAAGAGTTGGGGATTGGGTGGATGCATTCCTCAAGTCAAGTTGTGGGTTTTACATAGTTATTAGTAGGGGCAAACTTGTCAAAATGCTCTAATTTCTGGACTCTCAGTCGATCGACTACGGATCAGTCGATCGACTAAGGTCAGTCGATCGACTGCCTTGCCAATTAGGGGAGTACTCTGTTGCGTAGTTGATTTTTAGGCGTGCAATCAATTTTCTTGGGAGCAGTCGATCCATTGCTCACTGCCCGTGCAGTCGATCGGGCAGTCGATCCGGCTTAATTTCCTCATTTCGGCACGGGTTTCGATCTTCAAGGCCCCGACTCGATCCTCAGCAACTTAGAGCAAATCCAATTCCTTGAGAAACCTACAACATAAGAATTTTGAACTCAAAAACCCACTAATCAGTCGATCGACTAAGGTCAGTCGATCGACTGCCTTGCCAATTAGGGGAGTACTCTGTTGCGTAGTTGATTTTTAGGCGTGCAGTCAATTTTCTTGGGAGTAGTCGATCCACTGCTCACTGCCCGTGCAGTCGATTGGGCAGTCGATCCAGCTTAATTTCCTCATTTCGGCAATGATTTAGAGCTTCAAGGCCCTAACTCGATCCTCAGCAACTTAGAGCATATCCAATTCCTCGAGCAACCTACAATATAAGAATTTTGAACTCAAAAACCCACTAATCCTCGAAAACGCACATACCAAGCTTCAATCCTAAAAAACGAGAAAGTGACCGAAAACCCTAATCAAAAATGACTCAAAAGTACTAGAAATGATGGTAAACTATAATTAATAGTACGAGAAAAACACAACAATTACATGCAAAATAACTATCCCACACTTATCGGTTTGTTGGTCCTCGAACAACGAAAATAATCGAGAATGTACATGCAATGAACATTATGTAAGAAGAAAAATCCTTGTGCTTATCCTTATAATATGATGGAAATATCAACACAAACTCGTTATCGTCAAGCATTGCTCGTATTACTCTTTCTCAATTGCAAGCGGAATCGATGACTTCCTTGGAAATGGAATTTTGAGGATGTTCGCTCAATTCGCTCAAGTGTATATAGGACGTGTTTACGCTCAAGTCGGTCAATACATGCACCTTGTCAAGATTTCACAAATTGGACGCTCAAAATTGCTCATAGTACATGACCAAATAAGAATCGAAAGAGGTCTTTATTTTGGGTTGTAATGTTGGCTCTTTGGTAAGGTATGGAAAATATGGATATAATGGCTAACACACGATCAAACGCGATCAATAACTCACAAAATCCTAATCTCTAAAACCCAAAGCTTATAATCGCTTCACCCTTCCCAAATTATCAAACTTTCATTCGAAACCCTTTCGTATTCTCACACGCTTTTCCGATTTTATTTCTCAACACTTAGAAGCTTTTTAAATTTGCTTCTTTTTGCTAAACTTAGCCTTTTGAATTGGGCTTTCTACATGAATGCACGCTTTTATCACTTTTCGTAATTTGTGTTGGAGTATTATTATTATTATTATTTTTTTGTATAAGCAACTCAAAACCCGAAACCCACAATTTATTTCCCACACATCTCTCGTCAACTAATAATAAACTCTCCCACCTCACAAATTACGGAGATATAATTCGGCTAACAAGAAATGGGATATAGGCTCAAGGAGGCTCGTTTGGGATTATTAAGTAGCGTTTATATTTAGATATGGCCGGAATAAGAGTAATATATGTGCCTCGAAGTCATTTTCAAATTAAATCATGTACGAGCAAAGTCAAACCTCCTCAATGCAATTTTCATAAAGATGCAAGCAAGCCGATAAATCACACAAGGCTACTCACTAGTTTGCACCGAACTTGGGAGCAAAATCCAAAGAGTTTATAGAGCTTTGCAATCTTTTCACGAGAAAATATTGAATATATATATATATATATATATATATATATATAGGCGGATTTGGACAAAGCACAAGAATTCAACCCCTCACACAAGAGGCCATAAACATGCAAAAACTCGACAAGTAAACTATTCAAACTTCCAAGCACGTGGAGTTGTTCAACAATGTAATAAACACCAAAATGAAATAAAAGGGACTCAACAATGACTCAACCATATAATAGCGCAAACAGTAAGCGTCACTTCGCCAAGGATCGATTTAAGATCAACAAAACATGCTCAATAAAAACCGGACCCTAAGCACCTACCCACCCCACACTCAAACCACGCAATGCCCTCATTGCATTTTGATGAGAATCAAGTAAAAGGGGTGTGAATAGAAACTCCCTCAACCGAGAAAGTTTGGGTCGAGCTAGGTGGGGTCCACCAAAAATCAAGCAATCCAAGTAAAACCCGAGCATGGTTAGTATCACCCGACTTCATAAACGCTACCAAGCCATCAATTCGTCCAAGGTTGGAGCCGAAAAATGAGATATATACAAGAAAAATCACATTAAATTAAAACTGAAGGAAATATGTACATAAATCACGATAAAGTGAACCAAAACACAAAACAATATGTTTTGGATTTTTAAGTTTTTCAAATGTTTTTGGATTTTTCAAGAATTACACGAGAAATAAAAGAACATAATCGAATCAAAAATAATACAAACCAAAATAAAGCGCAAGTCTTATGAAATCAACACAATCAAATATATACAAAAGGGATAAGAAAATCAATGACGTCTCCGACATCGGGGCTGGAGGTTCGCTTCCTCGTCCTCTTCCTCTTCTTCATCATTTGCTTCTACTTCTTCCTCGTTTGATTCTTCTTCTTCTTTGTTTCGATGCATACGGCTCTCGATCAACAAGAGGCGGCTATGGAGGGCGCGGTGTGCTCGGTCGGTCCTTGCTTGCCCCGCATAGAGCCAATTGAAATGCTCAAAAACTTGGCTTTGGAACTCATGCCAACCTATTTCGGGACCCGGGCTGGTGCTCGGGCCTCCAGAATTGTGGGATTGCCGCATGGCTTGTGCTTGCATCGAAATGCATGCCCGAACCGGTGTTCGGGGCTTCACCGGCCTTCACTCCCTCGTTGTGCCGCCTATTAAAATCATCCTCCTCCTCTTGCTCTTGGCCACGGAGGTGGGAGCATTGGGGGTTCGTTTGAAGCTTCGGAAATTTCCACCCCAACTCAATCGGATCGATCCTCTCCATATGAACCGCCTCCGGGTCAAACTCGAAATGATGGGCTATCAAAGTGATCATCAGTCCCATTCCGACCCGGGCTACACTCCCGCCTCTCGTCCTTGTAATTCCCTGAATCCCGACATGGATGAATGGATAGAACAGAAGTTGACGCCCGTGAACCAAGCACCAAAGCATGTAGACCTCATCAAGGGTGAGGTTGGATCTCTCGTGCTTGCCCATCCTGACGTGGTCAAAAAACTTGTAAACATCCAAAAGTTCTAAGTCGGTGATGGCCGAGGCTTGATATCGAGAAGTACCTCGCCCGCCCGTGATCGATGCCCAAAATTGCATCGGGGTAAACTCCCTTGGCCGATCGTCCCACAAATCCTCGTAATTAAACCCGAGGACCGCTTGGAGCACCTCTTGGGTAATCCGATACTTCCTTCCTCCGAGACGAACCGAGAATTTTGAACTCTCGCGGGCCCGGTAGGTGGTGAAAAATCCGAGCATCAACTCTGGGTAGGTCGGAGCTCAGAGGGATGCAAAATAGCGGGCACTCAATGCATCGATGAAGTTGAGCACCCGAGACCCGAATCCTTAGTGGTCCCCATTCGCCACCCACTCGCCGAGGCGATCGAGTGTGAAAAACATGGAACGACGAAGTTCCGTTGAGAGAGGCTTTCAAAAAGTTCCCCTTTGGCCTCAGAATAAATGGGAAAAGGGGCGGCGTAGTTGCCGGCAAGGTTGGGGAAGTTGTAGAGGTTTGTCATGGAATGGTTTGAAGTTGGAGAAGAGTAAACTAGGGATGGTGTTAAAAGGTTTCGGGAATTCTAAAGAATGGGTAAAACGGAAGATAAGGGGGAGTTTCAAATGAAAACATTCAATGAGGCATTTTATCAAGCACTTGGTAGGCACAAGTTCAAAATAAATAATTTGAAAGAAGTTGGAACCCAAGCACCCCTAAACTTAACCAGTTGATCACAATAAGGTTTCTACAAGTTGGTTCAAGCGAATTACCTCAAGAAATCTCCCGAACTTCGAATAGAAAGCCGAAGAGCATAAACCCCCAACCTTTTTTGTAGAAAAATGAAGGAGATTGGAAAAATTCCCAATCACAATGAACCAAGTCGATTGACTATCCTTCCTCTCTTTTTTATATCTTTTTTCTATTTTGAGCTGAAGCAGTCAAAAGGAAGAAGGGGAAAATCGACTGCCATTTTATAGGCAGCTGCTGGCCAGGCAAGTGGGGCAGTCAATAGACTGTCGGCCAGTCGATCAACTGACGCTTGAAGTCCTTGAGTCTCTGTCTGCCAGTCAATTCAGGGGGCGCGGCCGATTAGTCAGTCGATCGACTGCTCTCCAGTCGAACCGACTGGAAGCTGTCGATCGACTGCAACAGTGCAGCTGATTTGCATTTTCGATCCCCTTCCTTCCAAAACTTCTAAGATTGCACCTACACCAACTCAAAAATATTAGTTAAAGTAGAGAAAGAAGGGGTATGCACAAAATCACAAGAGGAAATAAGAAAAATAGAATAAAATAGAAATAAAAATAAGAAAGATAAGAAAAGGTTAGAAAAACGCATGGGTTGCGTCTCAAGAAGCGCTTGTTTTATGTCACTAGCTTGACAAACCCTATTTTTGCTCAAGGTGTAGTGGCGGTGGGAGGGTCCACAAGAGCAATATCCTCTTGTCGGGTGAGAATAGAAATCTGGGGCGATAGGTCTTAACTCGGTGACCGTTGACTTGGAATTTCTCTCGGGTCTTGGGATCGGACAAGGTCACCGCCCCACTCGGGTTTACATCTTCAACGGTGTAGGGCCCCATCCATTTGGACTTCAATTTCCTGGGGTGGAGAGTCAAGCGGGAATTATAGAGCAAAACGTAAATCCCAACTTCAAGCTTCTTCGGGATTAGCCTCTTGTCGTGAATTCGTTTCGTCCTCTCCTTGTAAATACGAGCATTGTTATATTGATTATCCCTAAGCTCGTCCAACTCCTCAAGTTATAACATCCTCTCAAGACCAGCCTCTTTCAAATCCATATTAACGGCTTTCATTGCCCAAAATGCCTTATGTCCAGTCTTATAAGCCGTCCGAAAGGTCCACAATGCGTCGTTTAGCTTTCTTGATCAATCCTTTCGATAAGGTTGCACCGTCTTCTCGAGTACACTCTTCACTTGTTTGTTGCTCGTCTCGACTTGCCCCGAAGTGTGGGGATGATATGGCGTAGTGATCTTGTTCTTGATTCCATAGATCTTCATGAGTTTCTCAAAAATCTTGTTGCAAAAATGTCTACCACCATCGCTTATTATCACTCTCAGGAAGCCAAAACGAGCACAAATGTTCTCTCTCACAAACTTGACTACCACCTCGGCGTTATTCCTTGTTGTGGGAATGGCTTCAACCCATTTGGAAACATAATCAACCCCCACAAGTATGTACTCATAGCCATCAACTGACGTCGGAAACGGGCCCATAAAGTCTATCCCCCACACTTCGAAAATCTCGACCACCAAGTTTCCCACTAAGGGCATTTCGTTCCTTTTCGAGATACTCCCCGTCTGTTGACATCTATCACATGTTTGCACGTGGACTTGAGCATCATAATGGAGGGACGACCAATAGAAGCCCGATCTTAGGATTTTGAGAGCCGTTTTCCTCCCTCCGAAGTGGCCTCCAGCTTGGTGGTCATGATAACACGTCAAGAGATCTTGCATTTCCTCTTCGGGGATACACCTCCTAATCATCCCGTGTTTCCCAACCTTATACATGAAAGGGTCATCCCAATAAAAGCTTTAGCACTTAGCTAGGAAGCATTTCTTTTATTTCCAATCCATATCCGGCCTAAGCTCTCCATTAGCCAAATAATTCGCATAGTCGGCATACCAAGGCGCTTGAGCTACTTCCATCAAATTTTCACCGATAGTCGCTCCATCCCCTCCACTTCTTCGAAAAGTGATCGGCCACCGCATTCTCGCATCCTTTCCGATCCTTGATCTCATTATCAAATTCTTGAAGCAATAGGATCCAACGAATGAGACGGGGTTTTGCTTGAGGCTTATCGAACAAATATCGCAATGCGGCATGATCGCTATGCACCACGACTCGTGATCCAACAATGTAGGCCCGAAACTTCTCTAAAGCAAAGATCACGACCAAAAGTTCTCTCTCGGTCATCATGTAGTTCTTTTGGGTATCGTTGAGCATCAAACTCGCGTAATAAATCACCCTTAGTAACTTGTCGACGCTTTGGCCAAGAACGGCCCCCACCGCTTCACTCGATGCGTTGCACATTATTTCGAAGGGCAAGCTCCATTCGGGAGCTACGACGATGGGGGTGGACACGATTTATTGCCAAGGAATCGTCCTTACAAGCGTCGCTAAATTCGAAATGGACTTCGTTACTCAACAAACGACACAAGGGGCGGGCAATTTTCGAAAAATCTTTAATAAACCGCCGACAGAAACCGGCATACCCATGGAAACTCCTCACATCTTTCACGTTAAGAGGAGGGGGTAACTTTTCGATCACTTCCACTTTGGCCTTGTCCACCTCAATCCCCTTATCCGAAATCACATGTCCGAGGACTAGCCCACTTTGAACCATGAAGTGGCTCTTCTCCCAACTCAAGGTCAAGCTTGTCTCTTCACAACGGGCTAGCACTTCTTCAAGGTTTCTCAAACACTCCTCAAACGAGTCCCCACAAATGGAAAAGTCGTCCATGAAGACTTCAAGATACTTGTCGATCATGTCGGAGAATATTGATAGCATGCATCTTTGGAAAGTCCCCGGGGTATTGCATAGCACAAAGGGCATCCGGCGGAAAGCGAAGGTCCCAAATAGGCAAGTGAACGTCGTTTTAGCTTGGTCCTCGAGCGCGATAGCAATTTGATAATAGCCCGATAATCCGTCCAAGAAGCAATAAGAGTGGTGGCCAGCTAGTTTTTCCAACATTTGATCGATGAAACGTAGGGGAAAATGATCCTTCTTTGTAGCCTCATTTAAATTTCGAAAATCGATGCACATCCTCCAACCCATCGTCGCCCGTGTAGCCAATAACTCACCCTTTTCATTCTGCATAACGGTAATGCCGCTCTTTTTGGGGACCATGTGCATGGGACTCACCCACTCACTCTCGGCTATAGCAAAGATCAAGCCCTCCTTCAACAACTTAAGTATCTTGTCTTTCACGGTCTCTTTAAGGTTCGGGTTCAATCGCCTTTGGACTTCTCGAGAGGGTTTTGCGTCATCCTCCAAGATGATTCGACGCATGCACGTCGAAGGGCTAATTCCTTTTATATCACCGAGGCTCCATCTAATGGCACCTTTGTGAGCTTTAAGAACCTTGATCAACTTTTCTTTTTCTTTTTCATTTAAATTGGCAAAGATAATTACCGGCTTACTTTCCTCCTCCTCTAAGAAGACATATTTGAGGTGAGATGGGAGAGGCTTTAGCTCGAGCTTGTGCCTCCTCTCACCCTCATCGGTGGCTAGCTCAAACAAATCAATCAATCCTTCAAATTATTCGTCAAATTTTTCAATCGGCTCGACGACGTGTTTCGTATCCGTGGCATTCAAACGAGTATCCAATGAGGACACCATGACGGAGAGGGATTGCAATTGTTGTAAGATCATAGTAAGAGTCGGATCGGTGGCCGGTGGTGGAGCACTCATCAGAGGAGTTGGTCGTGAGGGCCCATATAAGGGTTTGAATGTCCAAAGCCCGGATGTGTGCGGTTGCTCGGGTGGTACGGGGGATTTTGACTTGATGGTCGAGCAAAGGGAGGTCTAGCAACACCATGACCCGGTTGGTAACCTTAGATCCCACAAACAACCTCCGATTGAGGCACCGACATGTAATGAGAAGGATTCGGTGGACAATAAAGCGTTTCATGCCCAACCATACCACAAGACAAACAAGATGGTTCCATGCTTGGGGGAGACATTTTAGGCATTTGAGCTTTCATAGCGGCCAACTCTTTTTCCATCTCAAGTTCCCTTGGGAAGAGAGGCTCATTCAAAATTTTGACTTCATTGGAGCTTGAATACAAATCACGGGAAGATTTTTGTTTAGGATTTTTGGCCAAAGTGTTGAAAACACGGAGAAGCACGTTCGGAGGATGAATCATCATATTACCCCAGGCCGTCGTGTCCACCATATATTGAAATTGTGGATCCAATGCCTCATAAAAGGTTTGAATTAAAAGCTCCTTGGGCAAACGATGATGCGGACAACTATCAAGAAGATCCTTGAACCGAAACCAAGCGGAGTGAAATGACTCATTTTTCATTTGCTTGAATGATATAATCTTAACCCTCACATCGGCCATTTTTTCCATAGAGTAGTAATGGTCGAGGAAAACCTTTGCGAGTTTGTCCCACGTGCGAATCGAGTTAGGAAGAATAACCATAAACCACGATAAAGCCTTATCATGAAGAGCATGCGAGAAACATCGGAGTCGAAGATGCTCCAAACTCATCATATTCAGGCGGTGGAAAGTCGAGACATGCCATAGAGATTTCTTGATGAATTGGAGCGGATCCTCCTTCGCAAACCCGTGAAAAATGGGAAGGCGGGAAAAATTGAGCGAACGGATATCAATAGCTATCACCCCGGGGAGAAGAGATATGCAAGATGAAATATTAGCCCCAACAAATGCTTGGCTAACCTCCTTCATAGTACGGACGGGCGGAGTAAGCGGAGCATTCGGATTGAAACCACCAAACAAAGCATACTCATCGGGCTCTTCTTCTTGAATCCCACGTTCATTACCATATCCGGGATCACAACAATAACCATTCGGATGTGCATTCGGTGTCGAATTGAAATTATGCATGGGTGGAGTACCATACAGACCGGGATTCGGGCTTGGTACTTTCAGAAATTATGAAGGAGCACCATAGCCATACAGAACGTAATTCGTGGTTCCATAATTGCTGAAGGAATCATTTGCTTCCAAGAGAACATTAGACCCGACATGGTTTGCACCATGCCCTCCCATGCCGGGTCGACGAAAGCCGTGAGAATCGGGATCAATGTGGTTTGCACCTTGTCCTCCCACATTGCCCATACCAATCGAACCACCACCTTTCCCAACATGGTTTTCACCATGCCCTCCCATGTTAGAAACAAAGCCACCATTAAATGAATTAGGGAAAGAAGCAATACCTTGGTTTTGGCCCGTGGTGTGCCCATGATTGGTAAAACCACTCCCTTGAAATCCAAGTGTGTGCTCGTGAGGTGGCGGGGGAACGGGGTTGGAAGGCCCGGTCATGGTACTCGGAACGGGATCCACATAAACACCGGGCTCGGTCGAATTAGAACTTTGAGGATCGGCTCGAGGAGATTTCCCGTTAGGGTCAAGAAATGGGGCCGTATTAGGAAGATTGTCCGCCATAAGAAAATCAAGAAGCAAGGGATGTCGAAGAAATCGTAATCATTCGGGGTTAGAAGTACAAGGGACTAATTCGTGTTCGAGAGAACGATGACCTTGCATACACTCAAAGAAATCGTTAAATAAAAATGAAAGCTAAAAACACAACAAAACGACAAATAAATCAAAGACCTTAACCAAGCCATGTCGCAACGGTGCCATTTTGAAGTGTAGTTTTTTGTGGTTTTAGAAAATTAAAGGTTCATGGCTTGGTATTATCGGAATTCGATTCAATTGAAGGAATCAATGTGTTTCAAGCTTTGAAAATAAAATGAAAGTGAAAATAAAACAATTAAAGTAACTAAACTAAGCTAGGAATTGAAATTGCAAGTTGGTCGGATGCCTCGGTCGCATGCCTTAGATTTAAAATGCAAGCAAATCAAAGAAATAAGCAAAAACAAGCATTGTTTCACCAAGTACAAGCATGCATGCACAAGGTACAACTAAGCTTGCATGTACATAAAAACTTAAAAAATGCAAATCTACTAAAGAAAGCACAAATAGCAAGAGCAATGAAAATTAACGTTAAAGTTTGAAACTTTACGTGAAACAACAAGGATCAAGCAATAGATCTAGGATTTAAGCCAAAACTATGCATGAAAATTGAATTGCAAATAAAGCACAAGAGCAACTTAGAATTTAAAAAATCTAAGACCCAACCTACGATCTAGATATGTCACTCATCTAGAATTCATAGCCAAATCATAAGTTTCAACATGAATTTAAAGAGGTAAGATAAAAAGCATAAAATGAATAACAAGACATGAAATTGAAGAACAAGCTTGAAAATAAAGGAAAGATTACTATATTAAAAGATGAGGATCCAATAGTTTGAATTAAAATCAAAAGTACTAATCCAAAGGATTATTTGGATTCTTCTTAGGCTAACAAACCCAAGGAAATGCTTGAAGATTAAATCAAAAACCTAAAAGAGAGAAAGTAGATCTAGAAATTTGAGAGAGAATTAAGCCCAATACTCATGCAAGAGTTGGGGATTGAGTGGATGCCTTCCTCAAGTCAAGTTGTGGGGTTTATATAGTTATTAGTAGGGGCAAACTTGTCAAAATGCTCTAATTTCCAGACTCTCAGTTGATCGACTGCTCAGTCGATCGACTAAGGTCAGTTGATCGACTGCCTTGCCAATTAGGGGAGTACTTTGTTGCATAGTCAATTTTTAGGAGTGCAATCAATTTTCTTGGGAGCAGTCGATCCACTGCTCACTGCCCGTGCAGTCGATCGGGCAGTCGATCCGGCTTAATTTCCTCATTTCGGCATGGGTTTTGATCTTCAAGGCCCCGACTCAATCCTCAGCAATTTAGAGCAAATCCAATTCCTCGATCCACGTACAACATAAGAATTTTGAACTTAAAAACCCACTAATCATCGAAAGCGCACATACCAAGCTTCAATCTTAAAAAATGAGAAAGTGACCAAAAATCCTAATGAAAAACGACTCGACACTACTAGAAATGATGCTAAACTCTAATTAAAAGTACGAGAAAAACAAAACAATTACATGCAAAACAGCTTGTCGCACAAAGGTTTGTTAGGGTCAATTTTAACAGGCTATTTTTTTATTCCTATAGCTCGGTCCACATGTGGACCTGAATTTGGCCATGTTGTCTTCAAGGTTAGATCAATTAGAAATGTAAAATATAACCTTTATCAGATCTTTGGCGCCTATCATTTTCTTTATCCAGGTTGATGGCCTCATTTATAACTTAAGATAGGTGGTCTGGCACACCTCTATTTCTCCTCTACTACCATTGGAAGGCCAGAGTTGACGCTTTCTAGGAAAGGGTTATGGCCTTGGGGAAGTCCATGGTTTCATCATCATTGATGCTAAATATATATATATATATATCATTATTGGGATCACCAGTTTTTGTAGGGTCATTACGAGTTTTTTTTTTTTGACTGTTTCTTCCAAGTGTGCCTTGAACATGTTGATTTCATTAGTCATATATTCAACATGTATTAACGGGCTACCGTTTGGTTTCCGTAGTGGATTCCCCTACTAGAGGAATTTAGGAAGTGAAGACACTAATATTAGATGGATAAGGATTCCCTAAACTTGTACATGATAGGTTGGCTGATGAGGATATTATAATCACTTGATGCATCGATGATCTGTAAGGTAGTGATCACAGTGCGCGTGACTGATCCTTATTTAGCTTTATGGATAAATCAATTTTGCACAAAGGTTACATCATCCCCTTAATACCCTTATATGGTCTTTACATATTTGTATGTAGGCCTCACCAACTTTCATTTGGTACAGATAGTTCCAAAAAATGACGCTGGTATAGGCCCCTGTGTACACCATTTGGAACTCATGAATCCTGAGGATCGATGCGGCAATGACCAAAGCATCAATATGAGGGTGTGCTAGTTTCTTTGAATCATCTTTGGTGATTTTTATATCTCCCATGTAATTCTTTTCATGTACCTCCATTTTTGACATGTTAGGGCATGGTTCGGTGGCGTTCTAGTATGAAGTGGAGGCCTCGCAAATGAGTGCCTTTTATTTTTTTCGAGAGAGGTCAGTTCATACTTGAACTATATTAATCATTTTAGATTTATTAATCATAGTTTAATTCAGGAAGTGGGGGATGCAGTGGCTTCATATTGACACCGGTTTCATAGTTTCTCACTTTCACTTTTGAACTATTGAACTGCCTCTTCTTCACATATCTTGATTAAGGTACGGTTTAGGTCAAAGAACTCATCCATTGTGTAGATGTGAGATTTTGGATACTCCCATATCTATTTTTGTTAAAGTGAGTGGGGTCTCCCTTGGGAGGGCAGGCAGGGGGAATGATTCCCTGTTATTTTATTTAGGGTTAAATCATGACGCCCCTCACAATATACACCCCTTGAAACTTGTCTATGAGTTCAAAATTTCTTTCTTGGTATAACTACTAAGTTGAGGTTGTAGCTGTCATCGCGGTGGGTTGGTTTTCCTAGTGTGAGAGGAGAAAAAGGTGTGATTCCTATGGCTTTTGCATTGATATGTTTGGATGCCTATGGAAGAACTCTGTGTAAGTATAGAGTTTATTATGGTGACCATGGAATAAGTTTCTCCGGCTCATTAAGTATGTATCTAAATATCTTATCGCAGATCTTGTTGATTGCAAACATGCGGAGAACTTAGTTTCTACATGGCACAGGCCGTTAGACCAGCTCCTTGAACTTTTCCATGTAGCTCTTCAGACTCTCACATTCCTAGTGTATTATTTGCCCTATAGAGTGTTCTTAGGCCACAAAAGACTAGGAACTAGGGAAATGAGTTCGCAATAATTATCTCTATGCCTAGGACCCCACTGAGTGTGTTTCCAATGATTTGTACCAACATAGTGGTTGTTTGCTGAATGAGTGGGAACATGCGGCACCTAGGTACGTCATTTGTTCGATAGAACTCCATGTAATTCTTGAAGCAACCCACATGGGCATTAGGGTTACTCTACCCATTGTAAGGGGGTTGGTTTGGAGGGAGTTTGATCAGCTTGTTGCTGACTAGTTGTCGCAATAGACTGTAAGCTAATGGGGATCCTTTCTCTAACAGAGAGGCATGAGGATGGTCCGTCTTTGACAATGTATTACAAAGTAGCATTCTCTTATTTGAGATAATTTAGTTTGACCCCCCCATGTAGATGGATCTGCATGTGGTTGTGTGTTTATTGATGTCGTTCTACATGGGTGTAATCTCTATTGTAGAGCATCATTTCGTCTTGTATGTGGGTCTTTTGGCCTCTCCGGGTATTCTTCTCCCTGGGTATACACAAAAGAGAATCCTCAGGATAGGTTTTATGACCACTGGTGTAAGATCCTTCGTCTTGGATTTCATCATTACATTTGTCGTTAAAGCCTTTTAAGCCATTTCTTCCATCTTTGATATCTCACCGAGTAGAGCTTTTTTGAATGTCATGGTGGTGCTTTTGTCTACCTTTTTATTTTTTGAATAATTTACTTGTCGGGTATTTGCATGTTTATGCCCTCTTGTGTAAGGATTTGAATTCTTGTACTTCGTCCAAAACTCGCCTTTATATATAATCAACATTGACTTGTGAAAAGATTGCAAAGATCAAAAAGCTCTTTTTATTTTGTCTCTAAAACCTAGTGTAAACTAGTGAGTAGCCTTGTGTGAGTTATCGATTCTGCTTGCACTGTTATGGAAATTGCATTGAGAATGCTTGATTTTTGCTCGTACATGATTGAATTTGGAAATGACCTTGAGGCACATATATCACCCTTATTCCATCCATATCCAATTATATAAGCTACTTAAAAATCCCTAATGAACCCCCTTATGCCTATGCCCCGTTTCTTGTTAGCCGAGCTCATTTCAGCTCTTATATCTTCAAAAATTGTGAGATGAGAGCGTATGTTTTTAGTTGACTAGAAATGTGTGGGAAATCAATTGTGGGTTTCGAGTTTTGAGTTACTTATATATACAAAAAGAAAAAAAAGGATATCAACAAATAAATTCCAACACAAATCATGAAAAGTGATAAAGTGTGCGTTCAAGTGAAAAGCCTAATGATAAAAAAGGCTAAGTTTAGTAAAAAGAAGCAAACTCAAAAAGCTTCTGAGTGTTGTGAAATAAAGTCAGACAAGTGTGTGAGTGTATGAAAGGGTTTTGAATGAAAGTTTGGTAATTTGGGAAGGGTGAAGCGATCATAAGCTTCGAGTTTTAGAAATTACGGTTTCTTGTGTTATTAATCACATTTGATCGTAAGTTGGACACTTTATCCAAATATTCCATACCTTACCAAAGATCCAACATTACAACCCGAAATAAAGACTTCTTTCGATTTTTATTTGTTCATGTACAATGGGCAATGTTGAGTTTCCGATTTATGAAATCCTGACAAGGTGCATGCATTGTCCTATCCGAGCGTATACACGTCCCATATAACATACACTTGAGGGAATTGAGCGAACACCCTCAAAAATTCTATTTGAGAGGAAATCATCGATTTGGTTTTCATTTGAGAAAGAGTAACACGAGCAATGCTTGGCGGTAACGAGTTTATGTTGATATTTTCATCATATTAATAGGATAAGCACAAGGATTCTTCTTTTTACATAATGTTCGTAGCATGTACATTCTCGGTTCTTTTCATTGTTCGAGGACGAACAAACCGATATGTGTGGGGTGGTTGTTTTGCATGATATTGCGATATTTTTATCGTGTTTTTAATTAGGGTTTTGTGTCATTTTTAATGGTTTTGAGTCGAGTTTCTTTAGGTTATTAGATTGTTTTCTTGTTTTTAGCCTTAAGTGCACGATGTTGGAGATGTTTGTGTGATTTTTGGGTTTTTAAGTTCAAAATTCTTGTTTCAGAGGTGGCTTAAAGAGTTAGATTCGCCCGACAGACATTCTTGAATGGAAAAACGAGAAAAACCGAACTGGAAGCAGCCCGAATCGACTGAAAGCGGGACAAATCGACTAAATAACATAGACTGGAATGGAGCTGTAGAAGGGCAGTCGATCGACTGCACACCTATCGATCGACTACACTACAGGAAGCTTCGAAGTTTTAAGCATTTTGACATTTTTACCCCTACAAACAACTATATAAACCCCACATCTTGCCCCAAAGAAGAAATCCACTCTCCACCCAACCCTTTCATGGGTTTGGGATTAAATTGCTCTCTCTCTCTCTCTCTCTCTAGTTTTTAGATCTATTTTCTCTCTCTAGTTCTCAGATTTCAAGATTTTCCTTGGGTTTGTAAGCTCAAGAAGAATTCAAGTCATCACTTGGATTTTTATTTTGATTGTAATTTCATTCAAAATTTTGGATTCTCTTTCTTAATTTCTTTATTTTCTTCCTTGTTCTTCAATTTATGCATTTTGCTTTAGCTCTTAGATTAGTTGTTGGATTTTGTGTTTTGGCTATGGAATCTAGGTGAGTGACACACCAAGACCATAGATCGAGTCCTTGATCATTTTTATTTTGAGTATTTCATATTCTTTAATTTGGTTTTTATTTTCATGCATAGTTTTATGTTGAGTCCTAGATCTACTCTTCGTTTCTAGTTATTTCTCGTAATATTTTTAACTTTCACGTCAAATTTTATTGCTCTTTCCATTAGGGCTTTTGATTTTTGTTATTTCGCATTATTAATGTTTTTATGACCATGCAAGAATAGTTGTACCTTAGATTGTTTTAGTTGTACTTTGTTGTTTCCTTGCTTTTTATTGCTTATTTTCATTATTGCTTGTAATTTCAATTGGGCACACGCACGAGGAATACGAAATATTTGCATTTACTTTCATTTTACTTCCTTTAATTGCCTTTATTTCCATTTTATTTTTATTTTCCTTCAATTTTCTCAAGCTAAAAACCCATCGATCTCTACAATTAATCGAACTCCGATAATACCGATAAATGAACCCTTTATTTAACACCACTAAAAATATACTCTTTAGTCATATGGTGGGGTAAGCGAGGTTCGATCATTATCGTTGGGCCCTCCATTCGTTTCTTTGGGGTGAAGGCATCAGAGACACATTTTGTATCCTTTGAACCAGTCGAGCAAATTCTGTGTTGAATGAGGACTTTGACGTCGATTTGGGGGGTGATTTAATATTTCTTGGGATATTAATATAGCTTTTATTGCTCTAGTTTGTATATGAAGATATCCGCATTCACTACTGCAGAAAGTAGATTTAAAGGCGGTTTTTTAAGCAATTTAACGGCGGTTTTTGAACCGCCTTTGAATCAAGCGCAGTTGAAAGTCCCGATTTCTTACGACGGTTCCTGAACTACCTTAGAAAGTGCATTATTCACGGTGGTTGTATAGAACCGCCGTTGTTTATTATAAATAAAAAAAAAATGACCGAGTTCTAGCATTAAGTCCAGGCGAGTCGAGCAAGTTTCGGTGTTAAGTCCAGGCGAGTTCCGGCGTTAAGTCTAGGTGAGTCCAGCAGATTCCGGCGTTAAGTCCAGACGAGTTCCGACAATGTCCAGTAGGTTTCGGCGACGTCCAATGGTTCTCGACTGATTCAAGCTTTTGTGTTGCCTACTTATGAAAATTTGTCAAAAGATCAATAGCTTGCCCGCAAGAGAATGGGGTCGCGCGTAGTTTGGCAACTTGACTCGAGTCGTCTCTCGAGGAATATACAATCGGAATTCTCAAACAGTTTGTTCAACTTAAATTCACATACATTGGGGGGGAAATTTTGATTGTTTGATTTAAAACGCAAGAACTATAATTAAAACTAGGAAATTAAATTCAGCTATTCGAACTTATAATCTAGAGAAATTATTCTAAGAACCTWAAARAAGATTAACTAGRATAAACGAACATCAATTATSTAGAACGAAATGMAAATYAAGTAAACTAACCAAGCATGAATAATAACTAAACATTAATTAAACTAAGATTACGAATTGCAGCATCAAATTTCTCAAGAACAATTATCGAAAAGCAGCTACTTAATCGCATKAATTAAACTACYAAAARGAATAAAAGGTTTAGAGTACTTATTAAACTAAAAAGCGTAGTAAATTCTCCAGCTACTCCGGAGGGGTGATTGATCTTGGTTGAAGAACGGATCGCGAACGGACGGTTGGAGCTTGACGATCCTCYAATCTTCAATCTTGATCACTTGTTGTTATTAAGGTGTGTATGGTGTTGTTCTTGAGCCTCACGATCAGGAATTCAGTGTATATGGGTAGGAGTGTCTCTTTTGGGACGGACGTGGAAGGGTTTAAATATTTTTCCCTTGACTTGGAGCATAAGAAACCCTAAAATTCCCGATTCTGGGCCGTCGCGTCGACGGCGCATCGACGGTGCGTCGACTGAAGCGTGCTGGTGCTCGGCGTCGGTGCTGCCTGGCGCGCGCGTCGGCTAGACGGGTGCGTCGATGGTGTGTGTCGACATCGACGCTTCAGCAAGTAGCGTCGACGTTGCATCGACATGGGTGCATCGACATCGACGCTTCAGCAAGTAGCGTCGACGTTGCGTCGACATAGGTGCGTCGACATCGACGCTTCAGCAAGTAGCGTCGACGTTGCGTTGACATAGATGTGTCGACATCGACGCTTCAGCAAGTAGCGTCGACATTGCATCGATGCTGCGTCGACTGACGCAGGTCATGACTCGCGTCGACGGAGCGTCGACGGTCGCGTCAGTCGATGCAGCTGCGCGTCTGCCTCTGTCTCCTTCTATCTGTTTGCTACTCGTTCACCGGAAAACTCGTTCTCCATTTCGCGAGTAACAACTTCATCTAATTATGCGCCGAACTCGTCAGGTTACTTAGCTGTAAAGTGAAAAACCACAAATAATAACTTATTTGCATCAATCTAGATCAAAACGCGGTAAAATGAGCTGAGAGTACAAATATACAAAATCGAGCTTAAACCACCCAACTTATACCAAAAACAATAGGAAAAACAAGTTATAAACCTACTAAAAATAAGGACAAATATGTGCTAATCAACTACCCCACGCTTAATTGGTTTGTTCGTCCTCGAACGAACGATAAATTCAAAGTATAGTAAGAAATGAAAATCAGTCCAAGCAATTAGTCGTGCTATGATACTTAACTAATTTTGAAAATATAGGTACATGCAATGCAACTTCAAGCACTCCACCCGTATTACATTGTCGCCTCAAAATTGAATTCATGCATCCTCACAAAAAGGGAAATATATAGGGGTATACGCTCAATCACTCGAGTTTTTACTGCATAGGATGTGTATACACTCAAATCATACAAATACAAGCACAAAAAACAAGCACCGAAAATCAATTTCTTTTCAATCGCAAATTAAGTGTGTTGTCGAACAAAGAATCGGAAAAGCTCTTTTCGGTTGTAATGTAAGGCTTAATGGACGGGTATGAAATATATAAGTCGTGTGGCTAACTCACGATCTAACGTGACCAATAACTCACCAAACCTATTCTAATCAAAAAGCAATACGCTTCACCTCGTTCAAAGATAAAAACCTCACTAAACAATCATAACGTAGCCTTTAAACATAGGCTATTTACCAACTCGAAACTCTAAACCGACTTAAGGCTCAAAACCACTTATTACAACTCAACACTTTGCCTTTTAAATAGTAAGCGTCATAAAATAAACAATAATAAATAAGCCTTCGTTAGCGCGTAGGCAATGACTAACACAATTCACCATCCTTCTTATTCTCTCTTTTTTTTATTTTTTATTCCCCCTCTAATTCTGTTTTATTTTGTTTTATGGGGTCTCATTTTTTTCTCTTTTTTCTTTTTATTGAAGGATGGTGATCCTTTATTACAAAAATTCATAAATCCCTTATAAAAACTCCAAAACACTAATAACCAATAAAAATTCAAACTCCTACCCCACGCTTTTAATGGGTTGTAGGGGTCGACTAAAAACACACATGGCTGCAGGCATGATTATTTGGCTATGAGGGGCTCATTCGGAATTTATAGTGGCTAATATATATGAATATGGCCGGAATGGATTTTTTATGCGCCTTAACCTCATTTTCCAAGTCAACTACATACAACGGTTTCAAAGAGATCTCCAATCAAAGCTCATTCAAGTACATGCAAAGATGATAAACACTCAGGCTACTCACTAGCTTTTTGCATGAAAATTTTTTGAATTGACGCTGCTTTTAAAGTTTTTGCGAAATCAATTGAGTCCAAGTACCATTTACAATATATAAATAATAATTGTTGAAACATTATGCACTTATGCACGCTCAAAGACCAAAACATCAAATCATATATAGCTAACTTTGACAGGCATGCCATACAAACACAAATTAGCGCAAAAATAGCAAACAAAATCACGTAAAATTTGAAAAATTGCACATTATTTTTAATCATACTCAACCATCCCCCCCTCTTGAAAAACCGGCAATCCCCTGATTGCCATAAATATAAAGAAAAGCAATTCAAATAAGGAAAGGGTAAGAAAACGTCCCTGACAAATGAATGGTCGAGTTCGTTCAATGAAGCTGTGCAACTTCGCGTTCCCAGAGCCGCGTGAATGGGTTCGTCCTCAAACCAAAATAAAAATAAATAAGAATAAAAACCAGCAATAATAAATTTATTAGATCGTTGCCACTGCTCCTCAGCGATTCGTTGAACAAAACGGTTATCAAAAATCATAGCTATCGCCCAGGGCAGCCCGGTCGCTAGGCGCAGGCGACGTCGACATGGCGTCGACATAGCGTCAACTGACGCGAGTCAGCATCGCGTCGACGGATCGTCGACGCTCGCGTCGGTCGACGCGACAGCAGGTCGGCGAAAAAAAATGTTACCGTTCGTAATCCAGCGGTTTACCCTTTGCATAAGTGATATTTAACCATGGACAACTGCACAATATCACAAGAATATAAAAACGTCCACGGTGCAAGAAATACGAAAAAGCAAGGCATACGAAAAATAAAATTTTATTAATTGCTAAAATAAAATACGTAGACAACCGAAATTAAAGGAAACTGAAAATAAACGAAACAGGATAAGGTGGAAAGACAATTTCACGACTCGATAATAGAAAAACATAAATAGATAAATAATGGCAAGCCCCTAAGATTCTAAGGGGATTTGGAGCCCAAACGCTCTAACGCGACGATCTTCTCGCTAGCCTCATCCAAGCGCCGCTTCCAAAAATCCAAATTCCCCTCGTTCGCTCTGGTCTTCACATTAAACTCTTTGATGTAGGCCTCCAACTCCTCAATTCGCTGCAAGAGGTCAACCTTCTTCCCGCGGAGTGCATGGTTACTTCGCAAGAAACGTATTCCATCTTGAGTCAAACTCTCTATCTCGGCTTCCGCCTCCTTCAGGCACTCGTCCTTCACATCGTTCTCCCCCGATGATCGGAGCATTTCCCAAATCATCTCATTGTTGCTTTTAGTCAAGGTGGCAATTGTCTCTCGAGCTAGGAGAAGTGCGTCGCGGAGCTCGTTCTTGGTCATGGTACGTTCGTCAAGGTCCTCCCTTTGCTGTCCGAGGTCGTGCTCAATACCCCTCAAGCGTTGAATGGTGGTCCTTAGTTGAAGGTTCATGTCCCTCAACCCATCGTTGATCGCCTCCTCCCTCCCCAATTGCATCTTAAGAGCATCGATTRGGAGMGTATAGTTAACCTCGTCCAATTGATAATCTCCGACCAAATCGTTCGCCTTCTCGACCTCATCATGCAGCTGGTCCACCTTCTCGTTGTGTTCCTCCCTCAGCATCCACCTCTTCTCGTGGTTCTTGGTGGTTCTTGGAATTGGCCTCATGGTAAGGAAAAAGGGGTTGGGAGCGCAAATAAATTGGGGAAGAGAGATGAAGAGACTTCAGAATAATGAAATTAAGAGTGAAAGGGCTGGGTTTATATAGGGATCAAAAGACCTTAAAAATAGGAATCCTAAATTCACTCTAATTAAAGATAAGGGAGAAGATATTTAGTTTCCTTATCTAATTAGAACTCCATTAAGACAAAAGATCTTGTCCCCAATCTTGAAAAATTTCGTGCAAATAAATCCCTTAAATTCACTCTCCTATTTAGAATAAAATTCCCAAAAATCGCAGCTAAAACTTACCAAAAAATTTTCACGTGCACAGGTGGCGTCGACGCTGCGTCAGTCGACGCGCGCGCCCAGGCAACTTCGTTCCCGCGTCGTTGCCGCGTCAGTCGACGCGTGCGCCCAGGAAACGTCATGACCGCGTCGACGCTGCGTCGGTCGACGCGGCTGCAGGCTGATTTTTCAGCAGTTCTCCATTCTTCAAAAGATGAATTAGACTTATCCCGACCTAAATCCTGTTCAAACACTTAAAAAAAGTAGAAAAAAGAAATAACTAAAATAAAAGAAAATTAAAAATGAAGAAAATACAGTAGCTTGGGTTGCCTCCCAAGAAGCGCATCTTTTAACGTCGTTTGCTTGACGCAACTGTGTCGTGATTAAATTGCCAGCGGAGGTGGGTCCACCATCGTCCATACTTCGCGATCTTGATATGTTGACTCTCCGTCACGGTACAATTTCACTCGGTGCCCATTAACTTGAAATGTCGAGTCTCGTTTCTCATCGTAAAGGGTAACAGCGCCAAACTCGTTGATTTCTTTTATCACGAACGGTCCACTCCACTTTGATTTTAGTTTCCCTGGAAAGAGTTTAAACCGTGAGTTAAAGACTAGGGCTAACTTACCTACCTCCAAATGTTTGTTGACTAGTTTCCGGTCATGGTAGACTTTGGTCATCTTCTTTTGCCTCCATGCAGTTTCATAGGACTCGTTTCTTATCTCCTCAAGTTCAGTTAGTTCCAACTTCCTATACTCGCCAGCCTTGTCATAATTCATGTTCAATTTCCGAATTGCCCAACCAGCTCGATGTTCTAGCTCAACGGGCAAATGGCAAGCCTTCCCATAGATTAGGCGAAAAGGGCTCATTCCAAGCAATGTCTTGTAGGCTGTTCGGTATGCCCACAGTGCGTCGACAAGTTTGACTGCCCAATCCTTTCGACTCGGCCCGACTGTTTTCTCGAGAATGGTCTTAAGCTGACGGTTGCTCATTTCGACTTGGCCAGACGTTTGAGGGTGGTAAGGCGTAGCTACCTTGTGTCGAACCCCATACCTCTTCATCAACTTTTCAAAAGACTTGTTACAAAAATGGCTCCCTCCATCACTTATTATCGATTTCGGCACCCCGAATCTATTGAAAATATTTTCTTGGAGGAATTTGAGAACAACTTCTGCATTAGCTCTTCGAGTAGGAATTGCTTCCACCCATTTTGACACGTAGTCGACACCAATGAGGATGTACTCAAAATCTCCACTCTTAGGGAAGGGTCCCATAAAGTCTATCCCCCACACATCGAAAATCTCAACCACTTGGTTGGGTACCTGGGGCATTTCGTCTTGCTTACCTATGTTTCCGGTCCGTTGGCAGTTGTCACAAGTTTTGCAGTATTCAAACGCATCAGCAAATAAACTCGGCCAATAAAATCCGGCTTGTAACACTTTGAACGCCGTCTTTTGAGCTCCAAAATGCCCTCCAAGGTCATGGCAGAATTGGAGAATTCTCCCCATTTCGTCGTTCGGGATGCACCTCCTATTTAGACCATCCTTGCAGCGTTTGAAAACATCGGGGTCATCCCAAAAGTAGTCCCTGCATTTACTCAAAAATCTCTTCCTTTCTTGGTAGGACAAATGGTTAGGCACAATTTTGCAAACAAGATAATTCACAATATCAGCGTACCAAGGGGTGATTAATTGCTCAAGATTAAAAACATTTTCATAAGGAAAAAGATCGTTAATCATAAATTTCTCCCCCTCATTCTCCTCAACTACCATTCTAGACAAGTGATCTGCCACAACATTTTCACAACCTCGTCTATCTTTTATTTCCACATCAAATTCTTGTAGCAACAAAATCCACCTAATAAGACGTAGCTTACTTTGCGGTTTGGAAAACAAATGGCATAAAGCAGCATGATCAGTATGTACAATTACCTTAGCTCCAACTATATACGGTCTAAATTTGTCAAGCGAAAATACGACCGCCAATTGTTCTTTTTCAGTTGTGGTATAATTATGTTGAGCATCGTTTAACATATAACTAACATAATAAATAACTCTAAGCAATTTTTTCACACGTTGTCCCAAAACAGACCCCACCGCCTCATTAGAAGCATCACACATAATTTCAAAGGGTAAGGTCAAGTCGGGAGCAACAACCACAGGGGCAGACGTAAGACTCGCTTTTAACTCATTAAATACATTCAAACATTCTTCATTAAAAACGAAAGGAGTATCTAAAGTCAAAAGTTTGCAAAGTGGACGACTTATTTTTGAAAAGTTTTTGATAAACCGTCTATAAAAGCCTGCATGACCAAGAAAACTCCTAATCCCTTTAACATCTCGAGGCGGAGGTAGAGTTTTAATTACATCAATTTTTGCCTTATCGACCTCCAGCCCCTTTCTAGAAACAACATGGCCTAGAACAGTGCCACTTTTCACCATAAAATGGGATTTCTCCCAACTCAAAGTTAGATTTCTCTCAATGCATCATTCTAGAACCCTTGACAAATTAGACAAACAATGATCAAAAGATGACCCAAAAATCAAAAAATCATCCATAAAAACCTCAAGAAAGTCATCAATAAAATCACTGAAAATTGAGAGCATGCACCTTTGAAAAGTCGCTGGTGCGTTGCACAGGCCAAAGGGAATCCTTCGAAAAGCGAATGTGCCAAAGGGGCATGTGAACGTTGTCTTTCTCTGATCTTCCGGAGCGATGGCCACTTGGTAGTAGCCCGAAAGGCCATCCAGAAAATAGTAAAATTCGTGTCCCGCAAGTTTGTCCAGGAGTTGATCGATGAACGGTAGAGGAAAATGATCCTTTCGAGTGGCCGCATTCAACTTCCTATAATCGATGCACATATGCCAACCAGTAGTTAGTCGGGTTGGCACTATCTCTCCCTTTGCGTTTTCGGCGATGGTGATACCTCCTTTCTTTGGAACCATATGGATTGGGCTCACCCATTTGCTGTCGGAGATGGCGAAAATGATTCCTTCGTCTTTAAGCTTAAAAATTTCTTTCTTAACCACCTCGTAAAGCGTTGGCGTCAGTCTCCGTTGACTGTCCCTCACAGGCCTGGCATCGGGTTCCATCTCGATTCTATGCATGCAAGTCACGGGGCTTATGCCTTTGGTGTCGTTGATGCTCCATCCAATTGCCTCCTTGTGGTTGCTTAACACCGCAAATAACTCTTTCTCCTCGTGCTCCGACAAGGCTGAGTATATGATGACTGGTTTTGTTTCGTTGGGCTCGAGGAAAACATACTTCAAGTGGCTCGGTAGTGGCTTTAACTCCATCTTTGGACCAAGTTCGGGTGCAGTGGCTATTTCACACAATCCTTGATCAAAATTGTCCATCTCTTTATGGTCTTCGTCGATCTCATTCAAATCTATCTCTAATATCTCGGCCACCCTGTTCAAAAATTCCGTGTCGTCCTCGACGCTTAACTCATCTAGCACGGTGATCCCCTTTAGCTCGTGAACACAAGAGGCAATCGGGTCCACAAACGAGAAATCTTCATTCATGTATGGCGAAGGAGTGTTGTGGATATCTTTCAGCGAGAATGTGACTGTCTCCCCCATCACGAACAAGGTCATCCTCCCTCTGTGTACGTCAATCACTGTACGAGAAGTGGACATAAATGGTCGACCAAGCAAAATAGTATGCTCAGTGCCCTCCTTTGGAACCTCGCCGACATCTAGTATGACGAAATCGACTGGAATCACAAGCTCGCCAACTTGAACTAGAACATTC
Source organism: Phtheirospermum japonicum (assembly GCA_014905375.1). Lineage (NCBI taxonomy): Eukaryota > Viridiplantae > Streptophyta > Magnoliopsida > Lamiales > Orobanchaceae > Phtheirospermum > Phtheirospermum japonicum. The sequence continues at coordinate 2,611,891 of BMAC01000044.1, read as the reverse complement.
TCGACTATGCCAAGGGGCTGTCTAATTGATCGGTCCGCTAATTGTAGCCGCATTGTCGTTGGTCACATTGTTCCCAAATCAAATTCCTTATAAAGGGAATAAGGCATCAAATTGATTCCCGCTCCAAGGTCAAGCATGCCTCGTGCTTTCTGTCCGTTTCCCAAGGTGATAGTGATGCAGAAACTTCCCGGGTCTCTTTCCTTTTTGGGTAGAGGCCCTTTGCATATGGCGCTCACCTCCTTCGTTAATTTAACTTGATGAAGAGTCTCGAGAAGCCGTTCCCTCGCAACTAATTCCTTGAAAAATTTCACGTACGCGGGCATCGTCTTGATGACGTCCAACAGAGGAAGATTAATGTTGACGTTTTTGAGAAGATTATAAAGTTCCATGAACTTTTTATTCTCTTTTACCGGGCGTAGATGACTTGGGAAAGGAACTTTATCTCTAATAGTGATTGGTGATGCCTTCGGAGGCTCGGTGGAATCGTCAATTGTTACTGGAGAGGGTACTTGATTCGGAGACTTCCCTTTTAACGACCCTGGAATGTACGGATTCGGTGACTTATGCATTTGGTCAACCGATTTGGGGTCATTGTTCGTGGACAGCCCCTCCCTTGCAACATCAGTGTCCCCTTCGTACAGTTCTTTGAATTTATTATCTATCGTCTTCCCACTTCGTAGAATATGAACCGCGGAAGCTTGCTCGGGTTGGCTCGGAAGCTTCCCCTTTTCGTTGTCGTGTTTGACCATGAATTTCGCCATTTGCCCCATCATCTTCTCCAATTTCTTCACGCTCTTAGATAGATCATCTAAGACTTCTCCTTGCTTATTCACTTGATGTTCAGACTGGTCAATCCATCCCTGTTTCTGAGTGTCTCGGTGACTTGGTTCTGTTACCAAATTAGCAGTTGATCATTTGGCTGTATAGGAACAGGTGTCGGTCCCGCTGGTAGTGATTTGATTGGTGGAGGTTGTGTTGATTTATTTTGTGCTGGAGCGTAATGTGGATTCTCGGGGCCCCATTTCAAGTAAGGAGAGTTACGATTTTCATTAAACTTGGTGTTTGGCTGAGGCCTGTGCTCATAAGTTGGAAGATCTATGTTGCGCAATTGGTCCTTGATGGCGTGTGCTTCAGCGTCGGTATCCTCGTGATACCCCATTGTACATGAATCCCCCACATGCCCTTGCTCTCCACAACGGGTACATACCTCGAATTTCTCGTTATTTGGCACCTCAGTTGCCTCGTTAACCCTTATCTTACGTAGTCGAGAGCTCGTTTGCCTTGATTTTTCGCTCATTCTTTCAAATAGTTGCTTGGCAGCCGTCGCTATCAAATCCCCAAAATCTCCTCCAGCAGCCACCTCTACGTTATTCTTATAAGAATCTAGAAGTCCCTCGTAGAAGAGTTGATTTACCATTCCCGGAGAGTTGTGATGATGGGGGCAAGCTTGCAATAAAGATTTGAAAAGTTCCCATGCCTCGTGAAACAACTCCCCGTCTTGTTGGACAAAGTTGGCTATTTGTCTTCTTATGTGGCCCGTCGTCTGAGCTGAGTAGTACTGATTAATGAATTTGTCGCTCACCATGGGCCAGTCAACCAGAGATCTCGGTTCCAGTGATAGTAGCCAAGACTTTGCTTTATCCTTCATGCAACTCGGAAAACAAACCATTTGAAGGTCTTCATGATGAAGTCCCGGGGATGGGATCCTACTAACTTCGGCATAGAACTCCTTAAGGAACGTCAGTGGGTCTTCGTTGGAGAGGCCGTGAAATGTCGGGAGGTTGTTGATGATATGAGGTTTCAACTCGAAGTCTCTCACAGTTCTACCCAACACAATTGCCGAACTATAGGGACCTACTTGAGGGGTCGTGAACTCTCTTTGTCTCGGTTCGCGCGCCTCCCGTTGGTATCTTGCTTGGTTATTCCGCCTCGCGTATTCCCCTCTCTCATGGTACTCGTCATATGCCAGCCACTCGTTGACCCGCTCGTCGCCGTGATATGATCTCTCAGAATAGTCGTCCGGGACGTGGCGGTAGCGTTTGTCTCCTCGTCTTTGGCCTTCATTCTGTTTTATCACGTTACGTTGAATATTCTCCTCGTATGCTTGAGGCTGTACTGGTCTGTCGGGACGATTTGGCTCACTCCCGTACCCATTTCTTTGTTGCACGGGTGGATGCCTTGGTGACTGGTCGTCCCCGTTGATGTGTGCTTGGTTATCTAGTCGCAACATCGTTTTCGGAAAAGGATCACAAATAATATCAGTCGTGGCAGACGATTCACTTGTGGGTGAGTGAGGTGGTCTCACTTGATTCGGAGGATGAACGTTGTCGATGAATGGTGTAAGTTCGAGCCTAAGCAACCTACGACCTTGCATGAACTCAACAACAAATCAAACGTATCGAACAAGTTATAAACCTACTAAAAATAAGGACAAATATGTGCTAATCAGCGACCTCCGGCATCTTCCTCGTCCAGCAGGTTCCAGCATCCTCTCGTCTTGCCCGGTTTGAAAACTGCAGGTTCCGGCGACGTCCAATAGCTCTTCACGATCTCAGGTGTCTTCTTTGTCCAACAGGTTCCGGCAACATCCATGGCCCTTCGCGAGTCTGCGGCGACGTCCAATAGCAGCTGGCGATCTCCGCCGGCGACGTCCAATGGCAGCAGGTTTCGGCATTGTCCAAGATGAAGATGAAGATGAAGATGCATGAAGGATATGATGAAGATGAAGGCATGAAGGTGGGTACAAGGATTGATGACGTGGCGCCTCTAGATCGTCGGATGAGACACGGATCAACGGCTCAAAATTTTTGCTTGATAAGGACGAGGATCGATGACATGACAGATTACTATTTTACGGCGGTTATAATGAAACCGCCTTAAAATGTCATCTTATTCACGGCGGTTCTTATAAAACCGACGTTAAATCTATCGAAATAATTAACGTTTGAACTTATTAATGGCAGTTTTTAAGGAACCGCCGTGAATACTTGTTAATTCACGGCGCTTTCTTAAAAACTGCCGTTAATTAGTTAAGTTTTAACGGCCGTTTTCATAAAACCGCCGTAAAATGTAAGATTCTACGGCGGTTTTA
>BMAC01000044.1:2583883-2607608 GCA_014905375.1 Phtheirospermum japonicum | reverse complement strand
TGAAAACCGCCGTTAAATGACCGATTTAACGGCAGTTTTCCAGAACCGCCTTGGATGAGGCGCCTTTGTATCTGTTTTCTGCAGTAGTGATTAGAGAAAAATATTTTTGCAACTTGTACTATAGGCGTAATCACGCTTTGCAACCAAATGGTTTTTTCGTTGACAATTGCAATATGTACTACAATTTTGTAACCTAAAGAGTGAAAAATAAAACGTGGAAAAAACAAACTTTAAGTTACAAAATTATAGTACAGGTTACAATTATAATTGACAACAAAAAAAATATTTGATTACAAAGCGTGAAAATACTTATATTACAAGTTAAAAAAATATTTTTCCACTCGCATTATATTATTGTTGTATATATTGTTCTCTTTTGTATTTGCAGTTTTTCCATGTCCTCTAATATAAGACCATAAAGGGTATTTATACCCTTCATCTAATGTAAGGATTTAAACACACCAACATAAATGAATTAAAATCTGTCCATAACTTTAAATAAACATTGAAGAAAAATTGTCCAATCTCTCTTGCTGAATAATAATCTTCTTTAGTATGTCCCACGCCCACTATTTGGCCATGCTAACGAAATAATAAGTTAGTCATATGATTTACAACGATTTGTACCAATGAAAAATAAAAGATTCGTAAAACAAATAGATAAGATAAAATAAGAAGACCAAGTCATTAATTAAAGTTGGAAGCAAGAATAGTTGGAATGGAGGTGACAACAACAATATTATATATTAATTTTGGGAGAATTATTGAAAAGTTTTGATAATAATGACGAATCGTTTCGTTTTTAAAATGTTACTTAAACAAGATATCTAGCTTGTAATAGCAAAAGAAAAATTAATTGGTACATCAGATTCTATTGGGCTAACGTCATTACCATTAATGTATAAATATTTGTTATTGGTGAGATGTTGCTTCTAAACACTTGCCTTTAGTGGTTGGACAATCGACATTCGAGGACACGAAGAAAACATTAGATTCCATATATCATACACACAAAAGTGAAAATGCATTATTGTTTTGTTGTCCCAATTACTCGACAATTGTATAGCTTTATTGTATGGAATCGAATATATGAAATAAACACACGCGTGCATTTTAGGTATCGATATTAGAGTACTTAGGTCTTTGTATAATTAAAAAAAAATGATTAACTAACCTTCACAAATGGCTAAATAAAGGGTCATATGCACCAGGATTAGGATGTGCCGCCAGCAATTATAGATTATATTTTAGTTTTAGTTCTTAATTATAACAAATGATTGGTTGCAGAAGCAACTCTCAAGTTTAATAATTATAAGTCCAATATCTACAAATGGCACGCACTGAATTTTGTTTGTATTATTGCACGAATTCAATCCTCAAGCATTTTATTTTTATTAACTGGGGTGGCGTGGAAAAGAATGAATATATTAAGTGAAAATTCTACGGTAGTAAATATCTCAAAAGTTTATTGTACGTACTTCAATGCGTTATTATATGGTACCTATATATACATGATCCTCTTGTAATTGGCATTGATTGACAATTTTTTCCTGCACAAGTTAATGTAAATATTAAACACTTTTGTTTGATCAAATTAACATATTATGATCCGTTAGGTCATTTGACCCGATATTATAATGTATTGGTTTATGTATTGTGATGTATTGGTTTTTTACTCAAAAGTATTAATTTTTCATAAATTTCTGACCCGTGCTATGATGTATTGGAATTTTATTATAGTGTATTAATTTTTGAATTATAATGTATTGGTATGAGATTTTTGCCTAACGACTGATTAATTAGTTCGATCTAACAAGAGTGTTACCCTTATTATTTTTCTTAAAACCCGACGCCTTCATAAATTCCGGTTGCTTTTTCAGTCATCGGTTAAATTATTGGATTACTGATCCAAGTAAAAATTTCCAACTATTCCAAAACATACAATTAATATTTATAATGATTTTATTAATTTTAAACTTTTCTAATAATCCAAATACTCTAAAACTAGACACAATTACCTAGTAAAATAAGTATTCGTATGCCACGCGTGTTATACTCTCTCTCTCTCTCTCTCTCTCTCTCTCTCTCTCTCTCTCTCGTAATTGTAGCTCTTTATGCCATCCCGTTCTAATTTGCTATCCCATCCTAATTTGCCAACCTGATTCCAGAAAAAAATCCGAGCTGATTAATCAAATCACCTTGTAATTGAGAATTAATCGCATGTTTCTATTGATTTTCCATTGAGATTAGGTTTCAAAATTCTAATCTTGCCCCAATTCAAACACGGTAAACTACTACTTAGGAAGTGATTTTCGAAATCAATTTACAATGGAGGAAGAGGTGTATGAATCCCATGAAATAAACCTGAAGATCATATGCAAAATTTACATGTTCCCCAAAAAATAAGTTCGATACGCACCTAGATATCGAATCGGGTGGTGGAATTTTTTAAAATCGGAAGGGGGACAAAGAAACTCTTGAAAATTTGCTCGAAAAGTAATTGATTTAGTAGGGTATAAATAACTCTGACAATATATCGAGGAGCGCAAAAAAGAATCCACATAACAAGTAAGTACTGTCATTCTGTCGAATATGACTTTTTTTTAGAGTAGTTTGTTTGTTTGTTTTTCATTTTTTTTTTTTGTTTCTGGTGAAAGCGAAAATCGGATCCTCTGTGCTTTAATGAAATATAGTTTGCTATTTTGGTAAATATTTTGATTTTTGAGGTGAAATAATTGCAAACCTCGATTCACAGTTTTAGTTCATATATAATGTGTGGTGTAAAGAGTATGGAATAAATAGAAGTGGAAATTAAAAGTCACATGTACAAACTTTTGTTTATAAGAATAATTTAATCATATAGTCGAGCATACAGGGCGAAAATCTTTACGATTAAAATCTGTCTCACATGATTACAAAAAATGTAATCTAGTAATAAAGATGAATTAAAAACTCCTTATGAGTAGATATGATCTTGTTTCGCCTTGGAAAATGCCTACCAAAAACACGTGCCTCTTCCTGGAAATGACCCTGACCCGCTTCACAATAATACGTTAGAAAGGACCACCAGGGGGATTTCCGGTGGAAACCTCTCCGATGCTTAAATTAGTTAAGCGATTTTTTTATCGGGATAATTTTAGTGAAAGTGCTTAGAATGTCGTACCTTTTCCAGCCTTGAGGCTGAGATATTTATAATCGTCACTTGGTGGGGCCTTTCCGAGATCCCTAGAAATAAAACCCGCGAATCTTGGGCCATTATTTAGGACAACCTAACTCGGTTATCATCCTCTGGGACGACCTGATCAGGAAGCTTCCCCTTAAAGGTCAGAGTTAGTTTAGTTAACTTTCCCTGAGTTCCTGACCTGATCTCCTTAAGATCCTCTCCAGGATTTGAGGTCAGGTTAGGATATGTTCTATTATGTTACAAGTCCATCTCTTTCTCTCTCTTCATTTCCTGAGGCATCATCTCATATCATCKCAACKAGATCTACTCCAAGCTACCTATCAGATCGTCCTCAAATAGGTTGTACCTGTCTCTTATACACATCTAGATGTGTATAAGAGACAGCCCCCCCCATGGTTGGGGTGAGTTGTAACGCCTTGAATTCCAACCAATCGATTGGGATTCTCCATACGTCTCCTCAATTACCGTACCCTGACAGGCATTAAATGCACAAATTCTTTCAAATCCTCCTTTTCCTAAAATATCATTTTCATAACCTATCTTTTCCTTTATTTCGTCACTTTACTGATTTCCTCCGCCAATTCAAGTTTTCTCATGTCTAGCGAAACTCATCTTCTTCTCCAATTCGAGGCTTTTCCTTTCTTCATACTAGGTATTTTTCCAGGCTTTTTGACTTTTCCGATTATGTATTTGCATTCTTCTTCGTCTTATTCTTTTCATTTAACGACTTCTTCTTCGGCAACACTATCCTTGACCTCTTCCGATGAATGGAATCCCCGGATTCTGGGTCACTCTGATAACGTAGTGTCCATCCTTAGTAATAGGACCGTAGAAGGGTTAGAAGCTAAATACCAAATCCCTGATGCATTCTCCCTTATTAATCCTGACGCCGCTCAGGTGGTCTATCAGCCGCCTACGGACTACCTGACCTTGTTTGTAGACCAATTCCAAGCTGGGTTATGCCTCCCTATCAATCCCTTTATTTTGTACGTGTCTCGGATGTACCGGATTCTGGTACATCAATTCGTGCCCAATGCTTTCCGCATTATTATAGGGTTCCACCTCGTGGCCCAGTTTTCAGGGCTTATCCCCACAACCCAATTGCTCTATTCTTTATTCCAGGCCAAGAGATCATCCTCTGGCTTCTTTTATCTCACATTTAGGGCCGACGTTCGATTTTGGACCTGTAATCCTTCCTCGAACAAAGCTTGGAGGAAAAAAATTATTTTTCGTCCATTGCTCGGGCGATTAGGGTTTCCCTCCTAAATCCATTACTGCTCTTCCAGACCATAAAGCCCACCTGACTCGAGGAGAACGATCCCCTTCCTTACAAAATATTATCTCATCCTTAAACCGTAACATCTTCCACTTGTCCAAACTCCTTTCCAACACCGTCCTGAACTTCTTCAATTCCACGAAGGAGTTCGGACCTCTGGCTCCTGAGATCGGTATACAGAAGAACTTATCCAGCTCTGCCTTATAATTGCCCTTATTTTCTCTCTGTCAAATAATTGACACAGCTCTTGTATCTTTACTAACCTATAACTATCTTTCTTGAAGTCACAATGATGAAGAAGACAATTGCCGATCGTCAATGACAATATGATCTCCCTATAGAGTAGAATTCTTCATGTGCCTCGCTCAGATCTAGAGGACCATCCGGACCTGAGGAGGCAGCACAACCGGAAAGGTCGCCTAAGTCTGTTGTGGACCCAACAGTCCATCGGGATCAGAGGGTGAGCAGGCAGCCCTGCCGCAAGTGACCTCGCTCCGAGAAAAGAACCTCTCCTTCAGGATCCAAAGGGGTCACCCCAAACCAGAGCTTCTTCAACAATTCATTCGTGTTGGACTGTCCTGGAGACGTGGCGGTTCACTTCATCTGAGGGGTCAGATCATGAGCTGGTGGAGTCCTTTTATCAGGACGAGGCTACGGTAATCACCTCACTTCTCTTCTTACCTCCTCCCTGCCTATTAATTACCTTTTTTCTTATCCTTTTTTTTAGTCTTCCGTCAAGAGGGCAGTGCTGGTGGTGCGAGCGCAGGGCTCCTTGATAAACACCAACTTAGACAAGGATCACGAGGCTCTGAAGGAGCGAGGGACGAGGTTAGTGAACCTTTGTAAAGAGAGGAGTAACGAGACCAAGGGAGTCAGGGCTCATCTAGCCAAACTCCAAGTTGAGCTGGAGGAGGCCCAAGCCAAAGTAGGGGAGGCACAGAAGCGAGCCACACAGGCTTAACTCGGAGGAAGTGCTAAATCTCATCCGAACATCTCGGGATGTGACCGAACAGGCTTTCCTGCACTCTCGAGAGTTGTTTGAAACTCTGCTTCCAGAGTCTGAGTCCTTCTATCACTTCGGCCTAGATGCTTAGGAAAAGTGGTCCAAGGAGAGCTCTTCCGCCCCTTTTGATCGCCAGAAATTCTTGGCTGACCCTCCCGAGCCCACAGACTTTACTTATGAAGAGGATGCCAATTGCCTTCACCATCTTGGTGCCCAAGAATTTGCTGGGCACGTTATCCAGGTCTTCAATGCCCCTGCCTCATTTTCTTCTCCTCGACCAGATCCCGCTTTTACTCTTGCGTTGCTAGCGGCTACTTCCTCCCCCACCTTCGCTGGTCTGGTCGAGCTAGAGGTGGCATCTCAGTTCGAGAAGGACTTTGAGGAAAGTTCTAGAATGGCAGACCAAGTCGGTGACGGATTGAGCAACGAAGATTATGGGGTGTAGGCTAGCTGCTCTGTGATCTGTTACTTTTGGCTGATCTATGTTTTTCCATTTTTTTGGTCTGTACTTGAACAAAATTTTTGTCATTTTGAAACTTTAGGGTTTCTTTAATATAAGGAAACCCTATTACTATTTTTTGTATTATGTGTTTTTCCATATATATGTCTCTTTTTCCATATGCATTTTATCATGGCCTCCGCATCTTTGATTGAAGAGATAAAAACTCTGAAAGAGAAAAATCTTTCCTTTTAAATGATAATTTTCAACTTTCTGAGGAAAATGCTCAACTTCGCAAAAAGTTCTCTCAATTACGTAAACTCTTGGAAAGGAAAAGGCAGAAGAAACGCCATTACAAGCATGAATGGGAGATCTTTGCCAGCTCAATCGTCAACTCCAGGGGGAAAGGGATGATTTGCTTGAATCAGTGTGCCGTCTTACCACCACTGCTGGTAAAGCTCATTCTGAAACCTGCGAGCAAATAAGTACCACCAACGCCTTCATGAGACTGAGCGGGACATGTGGCGTGTTCGACGAGTTTTAGCTACTGATAAGAGAACTTCTTCATCTAATCCCTGATGCTTATGCAATTTAACTTTATCCTACTGTATTTCCATGTCTTACAATTTCTCTGAATAATGCTAGTTTTCCTCTTTTTGATGCATTTTAACTTAATCAACCTTTAAGCTTACAAAGTTCGTTTTGCGTCTGAATAAATTCTTGAGCTCTTAGCTTTCTTTAATTATTCAGGCATTTTTTATAGTGTTCATTTCTTGGTCAACATTTGGGGTTTGCGGCTTTAACTGACAATCAGATCAGATCAGGGATATCCATCCCTTGGTCAATCATGCCAACATTTTTGGGGGCTTGCGCCCTTAACTGACAATCAGGTCAGTTTTTTGGGGACATCCGTCCTTTAGCCGATCATGGCTATTTTTACTGACTATTAGGTCAGGTTTTTATGGCATCCGCCCTTTAGCCAATCAGGGGTAATTTTTTTTTTTAAACTAGCAATCAAGTCAGATATTCTTAGGGTTATCCATCCCTTAGGCCAATTGATTCAATTTTTGGGGTTCATGCCCTTAACTGACAATTAGGTTAGGTTTTATGGGCATCCATCCTTTAGCCATTTAGGGCTATTTTTATTGACAACCAGGTCAGGTATTCTAGGGATATCCATCCCATCGGCCAATGGAGCTAATTTTTGGGGCTCATGCCCTTATCTGACAATCAGGTAAGGTTTCTATGTAACACAAATGTTTAATCATAATTTTTATAAATAACCTTAGATATTAAATTTGCATATAATATTTTTGTAAGTTTGTGATATTCCACGCCCGTGTCAACCTTTCTCCATCTAACTGTTCCAATTCATAAGCTCCACCAGTGAGAACTTTTGTGACCTTATACGGTCCCTGCAACGCAGCATCCTGCTTTCCCTTAACCTTTCCCAAGTCAGCTTTGCGGAGAACCAGGTCTCCCACTTTGAAATGTCTCTTGACCACTGCCTTGTTATAAGCTGCCCGAACTCGCCCCCGCATATGCTCCATTCTTACAGTATCTCATTCCCTCTTGTCCTCCACCAAATCCATGACATCTTGTATCAACAACTCGATATGCTCCTCGTTGAAGTTATGCACCCTATGGTTTTCCACACTGCTTTCTGCGGGGATTACGACATCCATACCGTACACCAGGCTGAACGGCGTCTACCCCTTGCTTTCTTTAGGATTAGTTCAGTATGCCCACGGGGTTGAACTGAGATCTTCTACCCACTTACCTCCTGACCTCTCGAGGCGCGCTTTAATCCCTTGCACCAAAATGCGGTTAGTGACCTCAACCTGTTCATTCGCCTTAGGGTGATAGATAGATGTGAAATGTTGCTCTATTTTCATTTTTTCACACCATGCTCGAATTCGGGCACCCATAAACTATGTGCCATTATCTGACACTAGGATCCTCGAGACACAAAACCGACACACCACACTTTTCTACAAATAATGCATTACTACTTCCTTCGTGATTTTTGCTATGGATTCCGCTTCTACTCATTTACTAAAATAATCTATAGTCATTATTAGGAATTTCTATTAGGCTGGTGCTGTAGGAAAAGGTCCAACCAGATTTATCCCCCATTTTGTAAAGGGGCAGGGAGAGCTCATTATCATAAGCTCTTCCACGGGCCGATGTATGAGGGGAGAGTTCTTCTGGCATTTGTCACACTTCCTCTCAAAGTTCTCTGCATCCTTCCTTAATTGCGGCCAAAAATAGCCAGCTCTCATTATCTTACTTGATAGAGTCCTAGCGCCCATCTTGTTGCCATAGAACCCCTCTTAGATTTCCTTGATAACATGAGAACCTTCTTTCAGACTCAAACACCGCAAAAGAGGCTGCCCAAACCCTCTTCTGAAATCTCTCTTTTTATCAGACAGAACAGGGATGATCTGATCTGCACTTTTGCTGCCTCCCTCCTATCCTCTAGCAGCTCTCCATTTTCCAAATAAGCCTTAATGGGGAAGCGCCAACCTTTATCATCCTCTAGCGCGTTTAATTCCTCTTCCTCGAATCCTCGGTGTGCCATAAGCAGGGTGATTATCCTCTCCTGACAATCTGTTGCCAAACTAGCCACATTAGCCAAGTAATCAGCTCGACCATTCTCTTTCCTGCGAATATGGAGTACATTCAAGGATTTCATAGTTTTTTCTAATTCAAAATACTGGTCTAAGTACTTTCGCATATGCTCATCTCTCGTGTCAAGATCGCCTCTTCTCTGTTTATAGACCAACTAAGAATCTACCCGGGCACATATGTGATCTGTCCCAAGCTCTTTCACCATCTCTATCCCCCTTATAAGAGCCTCATATTCTGCTCCATTGTTGGACAAGCAATAATTCATTCATACCGCATACTCCGTGGTTACACCTTCTGGATCTATAAAAACTATTCCCGCACTGCAACCCAATTTTCCCACCGAGCCATCGGTATATATCGTCCATTTTTTCTCTTCCTCAAGAGAGCTGGTCATTTCCTACATGAATTCAGCCAATGCTTGGGCTTTAATCTCTGATCGTCCCTCAAAATGGATGTCGAACTCGCTGAGTTCAATAATATATTTTTCCAGTAATCACGAGACCTCTATTTTACTCATTATTGTCTTCAAAGGTAGGTTAGTTCTGACGCTTATTTCATATGAAAGAAAATAAGAACGGAGCTTGCGAGCTGTCCCAACAAGATCCCACATGGCTCATTCTACCTCCACATACCAGAACTCAACATCATGTAACACCTTACTCCAATTGTATACTCGATTCAGCAATTTGCCTTCTTCTCTAATCAAAATCGTGCTTGCCGCTTGCTTACCTACAAACATGTACAGATCAAGGGCTCACTCGAAACTGGTTTGGTGAGAAATGACATATTAACCAAATGCTCTTTCAATCTTTGGAATGAATCTTGACATTCCTCATCCCACTAGAATCGAGATTTTTTGGAAGGCTTGGAAAAATGGCACACTCTTTTCTGCCGAGCGAGACACAAACCTTCTCAGGGCGGCTATCCGACCATCAAGGCACTGCATATATTTGACACTCTGTGGCGGTTGCATATCCATTATGGCCTTGATTTTTTTTGGGTTGGCCTCTATTCCCTTCTCCGTGACAATGTATTTTAGGAATTTCCCAGCTCGTACTCCAAACGCGCACTTCTTGGGGTTGAGTTTCATTCTGTATCTTCTCAATGTATCAAAGGTCTCCCTCAGGTCGTCCACAAGTGAAGTTTCTCTAGTGCTCTTTACCAGCATGTCGTCCACATACACTTCCATGTTTCACCTGAGCTGAACATTGAACATCTTGTCAACCAATCGCTAATACGTTGCTCCCGCATTTTTATGTCCGAAGGGCATGACTATGTAACAATATGTTCCTTTTTGGGTTATAAAGCTAACTTTCTTCCAATCCTCCTCCGCCAACCTGATCTGATGGTACCCCCGAGAGGCGTCCATCATGTTGAGCACTTTGCGGCCTAAGGTAGAATCCACCAGCTGATCTATCCTCGGCAATGGGTAATGGTATTTAGTGCATAGCTTAAGATCTCTGAAGTCGATGCACCTCATCCAATCTTCTTTTAGTTTTGGTACTAACACTGCATTGGAAAGCCATTCTAGAAATTGTATTTCCTGGATATGCTTAGCTCGCAACAAATTATCTACCTCTACCTCGATAATAGCTTATTTCTCAAGACCAAAGTTGCGTTTCCTTTGTTTCACTGGCTTCACTGTGGGACTAGTGTTGAGGCAATGTTCGACTATTTCTGGGTCAATACCTACCAAGTCTTGAGGAGACCAAACGAAGATGTCAGTATTGGCTCTCAAAAAAGCTATCAGCTCTCTACCAGGATCTCTGGGGCAATTGTCGTTCCTACCAGCACGACTCAACTGCCGTCTCCTAAGCTTATCTCTACTGTCATTAGGCTTTCCTCTTGCCTAGCCATCTTTGGCGTTGCTATTTCTGTCCTAGCCCTTTTGGGCTTTCTCTCTTCTTCATTTCGTCTGATGCTTTGTACATACGATCTGCGTGATGAGTACTGATTACCCCAAACTTCTCCAACCCCATATCTAATCAAGGAATTTCAACTTCATATGATAGACCCGAGATGACCGCCTGAAATTGGCTCAGGGACGGTCTCCCTAGCATTGCATTATATGAAGACGGGGCGTCTACCACCAAGAATCGTACTAGTTTGGTTTTTCTAAACGTTTCATCCCCCAGGTAAACTAGGAGGTGTACTGCTCGCAACAGCCGTAGAGCTCCCCCCGCAAAACCAACCAAAGATGTAGTCACCTCCTCTAACTCCATATCTAAATTTTACTTCTTAAAAAAATAGTAAAATAGAATATCTGCCGAGCTATCCGTTACCACAAAGACTCTTCTCACATTGTAGTTAGCGATGGTGGCATTTATTACCAAGGCATCTATATGCGGTGCGATTATGCCATTTTTGTCTTCGGATCCAAAGTAGATGTTCATCTATGGAGTTAATTGTCCGAACTCACTCGCCTTCTTTGACAGATCCCACGCAGCTCATACGTAACTATTCTGGGCACGTCGCGAGTGCTTGTCCCAGTCCGTACAATTATTTGGATCTCTCCCCTTATCACATGGTATTGGTTTTCTCTTCTCTCGCCACTCCAGTTGCTCTCTTGCTCACGCCTATTCCCCTGGCGTCGGTCCCGCCTAAAGAGGTCAGATCTAGGCTCTTCCCTTCTAATTTGCATGAACTCTTTAAGGTTCCCTGCCTTCACCATCCTCTCCAACTCATCTTTCAGATGCGTGCACTGGTCTGTGTCATGGTCGTACTCCTTATGATACCTGTAGAACCAATTGGATCTATCCCTTTTCAGCTTTTGTGCATATGTTCTTGTCCAGTTGTGGTCAGGATGTCGCTCAATTGCTTGAAGTATCTCCCCTTGTGGAGAGGCAAGGGGTGTGTACTTATCAAACCTGGGTCGTTCTCCTCCCAAATCAGTTCTGGGTTTTTTCTAGCTTTGGCTTCTCGTCCCTATCAAATAGATCCCTTCGTCTATCCACATCATCTTTTAGTCTTAAGGCTTCCTTCAGGTGGATATACTTCTCATCTCGTGGTAGAATTTTGCCGAACGTCTCCGCTAGTTTAACCACTAACGATTGAAAGAACTCTCCCTTCCTCAGTCCCTGAGCCAAGGCGTTAATCAAGAGCTCCTCATATGCTTATGGTACTTCAAGTTTGGAATCCGTGAAACACTTAATGTATACCCTCAAGCCTTCTCCCTCTTTTTTGCTTCAGACTAAACAACTCCAATGTTATCTTCTGCTATTTCCTGCAACTGGTGAACTGGTGCAGGAATGCCGAGCTGAACTAATCAAAGTTGCTTATAGATCGAGGTGGCAACTAGCAGAACCATAGTTGGGCTGATTTAGTGAAGGTTGTTGGAAAGACCCTGCACATCACCACATTAGAGAATTTATGCAAAGTGGTCGCGTTCTCAAACCGACAAAGATGATCCCATGGGTCCATTGTTCCATTATATTTGAAGGCCACTGAGCGGTAAGAAGCTGGCAGATTGTCCATCATGACATTCTCTGTTAATGGGGTGCTCCTCCGCACCTGACCTGCCGCACTACCCACCATCCCTTTCTTAACCTCCCTTACCTCTTTTTGTAGATTCTGCATCTGCTCAGTGAGGTCGGGGTTTTTCTTGCTTGAAGTGTCACTGTCTGAGACAGAAGAGCTCTCCTCCTCATCCTAAGCAGGATTTCTGGTCTTGAGTTGGGTGGTCCGGCATGGCTCTGTCTCCGGCGGTTGAGTTGCTTTATGAGGGGGCGTTAAAAGATCGAAGAGTTTCTTTTCCATGGCTGCTTCCACCGCTTTGCCTATGAGGTCGTATATCTGGAGCAGGAAGGTATGATTTAGCAATCCGCCATCAGCATGTGTCGGTGCCTCCCTTAGGAGGTTGCAGCGTGCTATACCTAGCTATCGCTGATGGCCCTGCTGCCTCCGGACCCCCCATTGGTGTAGTAGGACTTTGTGTGCCTCCTAGCTCCGCCACGAGATTTTTCCTGAGCCCATCTGATTCCATGATTTTGTGTCACACCTTAGTCTTGTTCCATCTTTTCCACAGACGGCGTCAATTATTTCGCCCTGGAAAATGCCCACCAAGAATACGTGCCTCTTCCTGGAAATGACCCTGACCTGCTTCACAAAAATACGTTAGAAAGGACACCGAGGTTGTTTCCAGTAGAAACCTCTCTGATGCTTAAGTCAGTTAAGCGGTTTTTATATTGGGATGATTTTAGTGAAAGTTCTCAGAATGTCCTACCCTTGCCAGCCTTGAGGCCGAGATATTTATAATCCTCACTAGGTGGGGCCTTTCCGAGATCCCAAAAAATAAAACCCGCAAATCTTGGGCCGTTATTTAGGATGACCTGATAAAGTTATCATCCTCAGGGATGACCTGATCAGGAAGCTTCCCCTTAAAGGTCCGAGTTAGACCAGTCATTAACTTTCCCTGAGTTCCTGACCTAATCTCTGTAAGATCTTCTCCGGTATCTGAGGTCAGGTACGGATATGTTCTATTGGTTTACAAGTCCATCTCTTGCTCCCTCTTCATTTTTTGAGGCATCAGTTCTAATCATCCCAACCAGATCTACTCCAAGCTACCTATCAGTTAGTCCTCAAATAGGTCGTACCAGATCTAAATCATTATAAATCTTTCAAAAACTAAGATTTACAATCATAATATTGGATCTTTACAAAAATAGTAAAAATTATGGAAGAAAATATTTCTGAATTCATGATGTTATGTCGGATGCTGACGGCATTCATAGTCTCATCCGTTCTCAAGCAGAAATTATAGCGAGAATAAAATTGGCTCTTCATCATTTTTTCTTTAATTTTTCTCTCTAAGTGCATAACTCGATTGGGAGCAGTCCCTCGGTTTCATATAGACACACCTTACTAGTATAAGAGACTTATAAAATAAGTGAAAAGGATAAATAAAAAACAAAGTAAGTAAATATCATTAGTTAGGAAATAAGATCAAATCTCTAGAGTACTAATAATATTTACTACCCTTAAAATTGAAATCTACTCCAAGGAAAGAAATATTTGTAATATATTAAGTGTGTGTGCGTGTATATATATATATATATGTGTGTGTGTGTGTGTGTGTGTGTGTGTTGTGTGTGTGTGTGTGTTTGTGTGTGTATAATATAAATGAATAAGATTAAATCTGACACTACTAAATAATAAACATAAAAAAAATATATGAATTCAAAATAACAGAAAGAGAATTAGAACCTACTCTAAGACTAAACAATGTAAATTATAATTATCAAACACGTTAAATATCAAATCTTTCCTATACAATTAAATTATCCAGAGGCCATTGTGGACGACACTTATCTTATAAATATATGACCTTGTTCTTAGATAAACACAACAAGGGGCTTAAGTAAGTGGTTATGAAGTTGCCTTTCGTTCTAATGTAGTTTTTTTTTTTTTTTTTTTTTTTTTTTTTTGTAAATGCTATGCATAATGATTCATTTGAAAAAGAACAAGTAGTTGCAAATTTTAATATCAAATTTTTAGTTAATAAACTAAATGAAGAATTAATTTTATTATTCATCTCATGCAGTGAGACTGTTTATTCCATGATGTGAAAATCCATTTTGGTTATAACCAAGACATATATCATGGATATTTTAAAGGGGGTGTATGTAAGCAATTGTGTAAGTGTGAATGCTCTTATAAATGACATGTCATCTAACATATCTAGGATTTTGGTTTATGTTTCGATAGTAAAAACTATATCTGCATTTTAATGTATGATAAGTGACATTTACATAAAAGGTTTGTTGATGCTTACGGAGGACACCTCATGATGACTTGTATACCAAAAAAAAGACATAACGATTGTTGGGCAAGTTTATTCATAAGAAACTTTAAGTATTTATTTTGAATTTGTTTTTATCCTTCATTAATAACTAATGAATGTTTATTTTTATGTAGACAAGTATCATTCATCTCCAGACTAAAGATTTAAATGAGGACACTCTAATTTTATATCCAATGTTGCCCACGAGGAATGATAGTGGGTTGGGAGGCCAACCACTAGACATTGTTGGTTTTCAACATCGAAATGAGCATTGGAAGTTTTATAATTTGAATATGCCTTGTAAGAGAACTATCAAAGATAAATATCTTGCCGATGCAGTGGAAATTAGTAGGTTGTGGAAATTTGTTAACTAGTTACGTTCTTAATTTTGATATTTCAAATGTAAAAATGATTCATTAAGGTTGTTTCTATAAAATAATACTGCCATGCTATGTTTTTTTTAATGCAGAAGATGATCATTGATGCTAAGACTGGGAAAAAGGCAAAAAAAAAAAAAAAAACTACAACTTTTGATGTAACAATACGAACTCCCTGTTATCCCAGATAATAGGTTGCCTTAGTAGGGGCAAAAATAAGCAATTTAATATGTAGGGATAATCTTTTCACAATGTATCATGAATTATATGTGAAATTACCTATAAGTGTTTGTATGAATGCTCCAAGAATGATTGTGCGCCTTTTACATGTTAATTCATGAAATATGTAGTGTTGAACCAAGACTTCTAAGTTGATGTTGACAATGATGTCATGTATCAGTTCAAGGCTGAATTCTTTGAAGCATTGGTTACGCCTCCGTGAAATGAATCATGGAATGTTGTCGACTAATCTAATTTAGTGTATAGTTTTTGTTAATGACGACTACAAATAGTGTGGTAGTCAGTTTTGGTGGAAATAGGGTGGTAGTATGGTTGTATTTTGTGCATTTACCACGACGATGGCTGGGAAAATTTTAATTAGGAACAAAATTGGTGGATGAATGTTTGTTCTTTTTATTACAATAGGTTAATTTTTCGTAAAACTTGTTTATAGTCTGCTCATTCTAGAATTCAATATCTAATCTCGTATGTTGGTAACTCGTTAAATCATTTGGTAATCACACTTCAATTCAATTTTAGTTTTTGCATGGTTGAGAATACAAATAGGACTATGAAATATCAAACTATAGTTCAAAACTATGGAGTTTGAAACAATTTTAGTTTCCAGTGGTCAAAACTACACTTAGTTTCGAATTGACAGTTTAATAAGAATGATTACTGGTTGGTTAACTACGCCAGCTTTCAATTAGAAAACTATAATCGGCAAAACACTTCAAAAATTCATGTTGCTTAATTTAAAACTACCACTAGGTTCATTAATCCGATACTACTCCATTAAAATACAATAAACTAAACCCAGTTTTGTGTAGCACAATATAAGTATAATTAAAAACTGCATGGAAATAGCAAACTATGATAAATTATTCTCAGCTTTGAATAATTCACATTCGACCAACAACGATCGTTGTTTAGATAACTACCAATTGGCATAATTCAAAACTATCACTCGGCATAATTCAAAACTACCACGCGGTTCACCAATTTAAAAACACTACAAAAACCTAGGGACTAATTGGAAATAGCATGCTGCCATCAGTTTCAAGTAGCACCATGTAATTGTATTTAGAAACTACTCTTTGTTCAACAATTCAATACAACTTTGAAATAAACCCTCAGTAAACGACTTTATGTTCACTATTTCAAAATTATTTGTTTGGAAAATTTCTTACGCAAAGTTTGTAATCATATCAAGGATAGATATATATTTTGAAAGTAGACTCACAATGACATAGTTTGATAGATGCAATTTTCAGTTAGGGACATATAATTATAATTAAAAAATATTAAGAGTTTGCAAACCACACCTAGTTCCCAATTGTGCAATCGGGACTGATGATTCAATTATAAAATAATTTTACCAAATAAACTGCAGTGAAGATTAAATTCAGAACTACTCTAATCAATAATTTGAAACTAATATAGAGGCGAAGGACAAACCTGGGTAATAAGGGCAAGGGCCACACCAACAATTCAAAACCAAATTTACGAAATAGTTGAATAATTACAAACTATACTGAAATAGAAAACTATAAAATGACAATTATATTCAGAACTACTCCATACACTTAATTGAAACTATAATGGTGTAAAATTTGAAACTAAACATATCTGATAAACATGTGAATAATGGTCTAATAATTTCAAACTACTCTGACAACAACAAACTATTTTCGCCCCCTACACGATCACAGTCTTGTATTAAACAGGCCTTGTGATCCGCAAAAACTCAAGTAAATAGTTATTCAAGAAAATTTAATAAACCAAAAGGTCTATTTAGTAAATCCAGAATACTCTTTAACAACGAGATGGTCACAATGTATCATCGTGTTTATTAGATAAATAAAAGACTTTATTTTTTAGAACAATTCCTTAGACATTCTATTCAAGGAAGGGGTTTGGTGCAAGTTTTTATTGTTATGATTACCAACACGACCAAATCCTCCACACTTTATTATTCTTGGTATGTGTTCGCCTTATGACAAGATCCTTTTCTTCCTTGGTCTTCTGGGTGGCTGCTTCATTAGAGGTGGAGTGACTATTTGTGTATCCTCCGGATCTTGTGACCTACAGAATATTGGAACCGGCTGAATAGGGTACGAGTAACAATGTACATACATTTAAGTTTGGTAAAACTCATCCATAAATATCTATACAGGTGTTCTAGTACGTAATATACATGCCAGAGTGTGCGAACATGGAAGTTCACAAATTTGCAATTGTATGCATATGCAAGTCCGGACATTGAGTTTCACCTCCACCGATAGATTGTTATGCACTTCAAATATTGACTGTGACGACTGAGTAACTGGATACAACCTTGCTTGATAAACGAGTAATTGCAGCTTCTTGACTATTGAAGGGCATCAACAATTCGTCCGTGCCTTGCACACTCTTCCCCTTGCTACACAAATCCCCATAAAAACACAAATAAAAAGAAGTATTCATACAAAAAAAATTAAAATGATAAAATCCATAATATTTACAAAGAAACATTCCAGACCAAACAATTAGAAATTTATTTTCATTAGTTTGATATTTTCTTACCACATATTTGCCTCGTCATTTTGCTGCGTGTTAACAAGAATAGTGATTGATAGATTTATTTCCTCCAATAACACTTGTTAAATGACTCGTCCTTGTTAGCGCTCATCTCCCCATATCGTCAGCCTATAAAATACACATTGGCCCAATGTGTAACATCCACATTATCAAGGAAATTATTAGGTACATGTCCGCCATCTTTAATTAATTTCCTTCTATATTCCTCAAAGTTTCCACCATAGAGGCATATGGTGCATTTTTCAGAAGCCAGTCCAGTCGACCAAGCAAGCTCTTTGAGAAATAACTACCTAAAATGTATATTTCAGGTTGGTAATCAAGTGGTTCAAATAATGTATGTCTGGGTTCCCTGAAAACTCCTTACCCATAGCATCGAGAAGACCAGGGTTCCTATCAGACATAAACGTCACTTCACGGTGCGGCGACAATAGTTTCTTCAAGTTTGCCATGAACCACTACCAATTTTGTGAACTCTCCAAGTTGACAACAAAAAAATTTGCGTGATATAGTCCTAAAAGTAGTAAAAATGCAATCGTTTCATACTACACTAATTAATTTAGTAATAGTGAAACACAAAAATATATGATTATCAACTGTGGCATATAAAATACAGAATGAGGCAATACCATTATCTTCATCCTTTGCAGTACCCCCGAGAAGGTGACCCTTGAAATTACCCAACATGTGTGTTTTGTCGATGAACATCAAAGAAAAAAAATAAAATTAAACCCTTTAATACATTATGCAAATGAAACAAATATCCTTGTGAAACGGTCAGTCCAAATATCAACATCTGAAATAATGTACGACCTAGGGTTAGAATTGAATAATCAATTGTCATAGAAATTCAAACCCTGATACGAATCTTCAATATCACCAAGAACATAATGTCTGGCCTTCTTAACAAAAAGATAAGCCATTTTATAAGTAATTGATAACCCGTAATTACCACATAACTACTTCAAAACATCCATGGGACGAGTGTCTAAAGTCTATCGAACATCTTCTAATATCAATAAGTAGATAAACTCGGAATTAATATGGTTATGTTTAAGTGATGGGCAACAAGATCCACAAGTGTGCGCGTTGTTAATTCCTCTTTTGGTAAATTTCTATGTTGGGCACTATTTGGAATTTTCTCTATATATTATTATTATTATAGTAAGAATGTGATGATATTTCATCTGATCATTATTATTATTATTACTATTATTATTATTATTATTATTATTATTTTTTTAATATTATTATCCCTGCTTCTAATATATTATTATTATTTTTTTTTTTTACTTTACTTTTTTTTAATAGTAAGAATGTGATGATATTTCATCTCATCATTTTAGACTAATTGATAAAAATGAAGGACTATTCATCTAAAATTGAATATGACTAATTAAAAAATAAATTCCTATGTTGGGCACTATTTGGAATTTTCTCTATAAAAAAAAAAAAAATTAGACAATTTGTAAACAAATATCATATTTGAAAGTAATAAATATTCATAATATTTCATGACTTTATATATATAATCGTACAAATATATTAATTAATAAGTATGTTAAATTATAAAATATATCAAAATAAAATGAAAAGGATAAAAAGAAAAAAATATATCAAATCCTAAATGAAAATTAATATTATGACTAGGTGATGATCAAATATAATTTTTCGTCAACTACAAAAAAATAAATGGCAAATAAGTGATTGTTTATAAATAAAAAAATACAACTCATCCCTCCCCGCACCCCCCCCCCCCCCCCACCCCCCCCAAAATATCTCATTTCTCCACTACCATTAACTTCTTGCCACACAAAAAACTAATTTTATTTTCTCTCTCATCTTTTCACTATCATTAACTTTAATCATTAATACGTACACACGGGTTTACGTTTTACCGTACACCTAAAGACGAACAACTGGTACGTGTCCATCTATATTATAAAAAAATGTAATTTATCACATTGAGATTTATATTTATCGCATTGCAAATGATTAATGCACACAAACACACACATACATGAACATTTTTATCACAATAAATATGAACATTTTTATTCATATTATGTGTTCATAAATGCACATATATCATAGTAAAAATGAAAATATATCACAACAAATATATAAAAAAAATTTTTATGAAAATAAATATTTACCACACTTAACATGTACTTTTTACCCGGGTGTATAATACAATGTACACCCGGGTGTACATAATAATTTACCCATTAACTTTCCGCCACACAATAACCTTTATGGGCCCATTTGAAAAAAAAATTACCAAATAGTTTTATATATAATCACTTGCCAAAAACACACAAATTATATCAAGTAACTATCTCACTAAAAAAAATTATATCTCCCTAAATATCTTTTTTTCACTATTCTCTGGTGAAACGAAAACGAAAAAAAAGAATTGATATCCAATCGCCACCCTAGGTCTTTTATCCCACAGAGACTAATTTACATGGGGATAGGGTGGCCCATCCCCATAAAATATTATTTTTTATATATATGTATATATGTGTTTGTGCACGCGTGTGTTTTGCATGTAATTATGGTATTTTTCTCATTTTTTAAGTCGGGTTTTATATTGGTTTTAGCAGTTTTTGAGTTGATTAGTTAGTTTCTAGGTTGTTTTTCTTGTTTTATAATTTGTCGTCTTTCTTGTTGATTTTATATTTAAGTTGGTTAAATGAGTTCAATTAATTTGAGGTTTGGTGTAATTCTTGGTTTTTTATATTTAAAATTCTCATTTAATAGGTTGCTTAATGATTTGAATTCAAGATAAGGCATGGAGGCCGAAACTCAAGCCAAGGCGTGCCTAAATCAGTGCCAAGAGCATGCTCCAAAATGGGCAAATATTCTAGAATGATAGCCCATTTTTGTGCCCAAAGACGCCCAAATCCACGCCTAGCCTTGGCACAAGAAAAGGCATGATTTCTGCGCCCAATCTCGCGCCCAGGCAGCTGCCAGCACCGCCGACACTGGGTTACCCAGTATCCGAGCCTAGCCGACAGTGACCCCACATGCCCGCCTATCACTGCAGAGCCCGCCCGCATACGCCCGCACACTCCTGCCAAGAGTTTCCGACACTGAGTACGTTTTCGACACTGGGTTACCTAGTGTCCACGCCAAGAGCACCCCTAGGCAGCAACATCACGCCCATTTCGGTGCCCAAACTTGCGCCCAGTCCATGCCTACTCCAGCGCCGCCCTTTGCCTATTTCCATGCCCAAAGTCATGCCCCCCATAGCCCAGGCTCACCCAGACCGGGCCACTTCGAGCCATGCATGCCCAAGACGAGCCAACTAAGCCAAAAGGGCTAGCCAAGTGGCTAGGAAGCCCATTTTGGGTCAAACTTAGTTCGAATGGGTACGTTGGTAGTCAATATCCGAATCCCATCCCGTATGGAGGTAATGGCATTCCTGAGCATTGTCCGAACATGCATAATGGTAGCTTTGGGAATCCTTGCCCTTGTGGAGGTCCTCATACTTTGAATCTCAATTTTGGGACGCGCATGACTTTATCCTCTAAATATCTCGAGGCTTATGAGTTTTTTGGAGGAGGGCGCTCTATTGCCACAAGTGGGACCCCCATCCGCACTATGGGTGATGTTAACAAGCCCTTTGTGGGGGTGTTTACTCATCCCAAGCTAAAACCTTTTCCACCATCATATTCTCGTGATAATGTAGCGAACATGGCTTTATCATCTAAGGATCTTGAATTGATTAAGAAAATGGCGGCGTTGGAGGCTCAAATCGCTCAAATGTCTAGCCCGAGCCCGATTCCTCCTTGTGCATGGTGTGGAATGTGTGGTCATGATTTCAAGTCTTGCCGTTCAATTTCCTCATTCGATATGTCGATGACTCATTCAAAGGACGTGTATGGGGGTCATGGATATCATGTGGGACCCAATTATGCTACACCATCTTTGCTCCGCCATCAACTCATAATTCTCTTGATTCCACTCCCGTGGACCCGTTTTATCCATCTATCCTGGTGATTGATTCTACTCCATCCCCCGATCCAGATCTCTTGGTCTTGAGTCGACAATTGCCAAGTCCACCTTCGCATACTCTTCTGGTCACAATCCTCGATAAGTGTGGGGTAGTTGATACGGTTATCTCGCCGACGGAGGAGGCCGTGATTACAATTCTGAGTATTTTGGCTCCTCTCGCCCCTACACCTTGTCTTTCAAAAGAATCTTACGGGGATTGGTTACATATGGACTTGATCAAAAACATGGTCGAACAAGTTTATATGGAGGAAAGTAGCATTGAGGAGGAGGTTGTCCGAGATGTCTATATTGAGGGGTTTTGTGAGGATGATGAGCCCCTTGTTCTTAACGATGAGTCCGTTGTGCATGTATGTGCCCAAGACTTGTGCGAAAATGATTGTTTACGTGTCGTTGAGGGCAACAAAAACTTTTTAGAGGGGGAGGTGGGGATAGTTTATGACAAGAATGTCCATTTGGAGGAAGAGGAGACCCAGCCAATTATCATCTTTGCCCATTTAAATCGAGCAGAGGAGGAGAGGACGGTTGAAGTGCTTAAAATTCTTAAGAGTTTTATTGGGTGGAAACCCTGAGTTTTTAAGGGAGTTACCCCATTGAACCCACATCTTGAAGAGAGTGAAAGCCGATAATTGGAGGTTGTTGTTGGAGGGCTTGATGTTTGTGATTTCTAAAAGTGAGTGGCCCATTAACTTGGTACCAAAGCAAGCGATGTGTTCATTTTTGAGGAGGGAAAAGGAGAATTGTTGGCCACGAGGGCTACGACGACATGGAGGATGTTGATCGATTTTAAAAAGTTAAATACTACTACTAAGAGAGATCATTTCCCTCCCCCGTTTCTCGATCAAAGGTTGAACAAGCTAGCCGAACATTATTCTTATCGTTTCCTAGATGAGTTTTCGAGGCACTTCAAAACTACCATTCCACCCAAAGACCTAGCTGGGACGAGTCTCATTTGCACATTTGGAACGTTTGCTTTTTGACGAATATTATTTGAGTTATGCAATGCGCCAAGAACGTTCCAAAGAGTGGATCCTCCCGACAAGGAGGAGATTGTTTTGGTGGTCCCTCCTGTTATCTTTCAACCTTGATCAAAAAGGGAGTTTGTCAAGCAAGTGACGTTAAACAAGCGCTTCTTGGGAGGAAACCTAAGCTCTTCTCGTTTACTTCTTTTATTTTCTTTCTTCCTTTCTTCTTAAAACGAAAATCCATAAACATTTGAAAAACTGAAAAAAACTAAAAAAATATTTTTGAGTTGTCTTTTGGTTATTTTTGGTCTTTAGTTTCGTTTTGTTTCGATTTATGTACATATTTTCTTATGTTTTTGATTTTGTTTTGTTTATTTTTATAGAGTTTCATTTTTCGACTTCAACCTTGGGTGATTTGATAAGAGGGTAGCGGTCGTGGAGCCGGGAAATACTAGCCATACTCGATGTTCACTCGTATTGGTTAGATGCTTAGGTGGACCCCACCGAGCTCGACCCAAACTCGCTCGGTTAAGGAAGATTCTATCTCACCCTTCTTTTACTTGATTTTTCATTAAAATGTAATGAGGGCATTGTATGGTTTAAGTGTGGGGTGGGTAGGTGGTTAGGGTCCGGGTGTCATAAAGCATGATTTGTCTTTCTTAACTCGAGCCTTGGCGAAGTGACGCTTACTAATTACGCTTTTATATAGTTGAGTCGTTTTTGTGTCTTTTGTGTCTTTATTACATTGTTGAACAATCACCTTATGCTTGGAGGTTTGAATAGTTTACTTGTCGGGTTTTTACATGTTTATGCCCTCTTGTGCAAGGAGTTGAATTTTTTTGCTTCGTCCAAAATCCGCCTATATATATATTCAACATTTACTCGTGAAAATATTGCAAAGCTCTAAAAGCTCTTTTGATTTTGTTTCCAAAACTCGATACAAACTAGTGAGTAGTCTTGTGTGAATTATTGGTTTTGCTTGCATTTTTATGGAAATTGCATTGAGGAGGCTTGATTCTGCTCGTACATGATTGATTTGTAAATGACCTCGAGGTACATATATCACCCTTATTCCATCTATATCCAAATATATGAGCTACTTAAATATCCCAAATGAGCCCCCTTGAGCCTATTCCCGTTTCTTTTTAGACGAGTTCGATTGTAGCTCTTATATTCTCATAAATTGTGAGTTTAGAGTGTATGATTAGTTGACGAGAAATGTGTGGGAAATCAATTGTGGGTTTCGGTTTTGATTTGC
>BMAC01000044.1:2525527-2572916 GCA_014905375.1 Phtheirospermum japonicum | reverse complement strand
CAATGGCCTCTTCTGCAACATAGCGTTCAACTATAGAGGCTTCAGGTCGATGAGGGTTCTTCACATACCCCTTTAGTATTTTCATGTATCGCTCAAATGGATACATCCATCGTAAATGCACAGGGCCACATACCCTTATCTCACTCACTAAATGAATGATCAGATGTACCATTATGTCAAAAAAAGCTGGCGGAAAGTACATTTCAAGTTGACACAAGATAATTGCAGCGTCATTCTCCAAATCATCCAACACCTGAGGGTCGATAACCTTGCTACAAATAGCAGTAAAGAAGAAACACAATCTACTTATGGTGTTTCTCACTTTTTTCGGTAAAATACCTCGAATAGCGACCGGTAATAGTTGTTGCATCAACACATGATGGGTCATGAGACTTCAAGCCCAATAATTTCAGCTCTTTCATCGACACTAGCCTCTTCACGTTGGAAGAAAACCCTTGGGGCACTTTCACACCACGCAAACACCCACACAAACTCTGTTTTTCACTTTTTGATAATGTGTGACAAGCCGGTGGCAGATAAGTCCTCTTACCGTCAGGCACTGGAGCTAAATCCTCGTCGTATTCCCATGGCAACCATGTCCTTTCGCGCATTCACGCTATCTTTAGTCTTGCCTTGGATATTGAGAAGCGTTCCTATAAGACTATCGGAGACATTTCTTCTCCACATGCATCACATCAATACAATGCTTCACGTCAAGACTCTTCCAATACGGGAGCTCGAAAAAAATCGACCTCTTTCTCCATAAGCGTTTCTCCGCTTGGCTTTGCTTTTTGCACCTTACCGAATGTCACGTTAATGTCTTTCACTTGGGCATAAACTTGCTCGGGACTTAACTCTCCTGGAGCTTTTTCGAAATCTTGTTCGCCGTTGAAAGCTTTCTTCAATTTGCGATATGGATGGTTGGCTTTAAGCCACTTCCGGTGACCAAGGTAGACCGTTTTCTTCCCATGCTGAAGTTGATGATAACAAGTGTGTTCCCCACATTTGGGACATGCTTTATGACCCTTATTACAATACCCGGACAAGTTGCCCATATGCTGGGAAGTCATTAATTGTACAGAAGATCATCGCATGCATCTTAAAAGTTTCTTTTTTATATGCATCGAACACATCAAGCCTTCCTCAAACAACGTCTTCAAGTCTTCGACCAACGGCTGAAAGTAGACATCTATATCATTTCCGGGTTGTTTTGGCCCCGAAATCATCATGGACAACATTAATATACTTGCGTTTCATGCACATCAATAGAGAGAGGTTGTAAATGACCAGTAGAGCTGGCCAAGCACTATGTCGGCTGCTCAGATTACCGTATGGATTCATCCCATCTGTACAGAGTCCCAGCCTAAGGTTTCTTGGCTCATTGCCAAACCAAGGATATAATTGGTTAATCTTCTTCCATTGGGGTGAATCACCCGGATGTCGAAGATTACCATCATCGATTCTCTCATCTGCATGCCATCTCAAGTTCTTCGCCTCTGTTTGATTAGCGTACAAGCGTTTTGAATCTTGGTATTATTGGAAGATACCATCAGACCTTCATCGGGGGCTTCTTGATACGAACATCTTCACAAATAGCATCATCACCATCCTTCTTGTAACGCGATGTACCACATTTCGGACACTCGTGCAAGTTTTTGTACTCTTTCCTGTACAAAATGCAGTCGTTAGGACATGCATAGATCTTCTTATACCCCAGTCCTAGCGGACACAATATCTTCTTTGCCATGTAGTTGGATTCAGGTAATTCATTATCCTCCGGAAGCATAAGTTTCACCAAGCCAAGAAAGTCCGTAAAACTCCTATCGCTCCACCAATGCTTCGCCTTCAATGTGATAAGTTTCAATACTACAGATAATGCTGAGAAATTTTTGCAGCCTTCGTAAAGAGATTTTTCGGCATCAACAGACAAGGCCTCGTAACTCGTGTTTACATGTGCTTGCTCAAAGGCCTCTGCTCCAACATCTTTAATCATGTCCTCCAAATGATCATACATATCTTCATCATCATCTTCATTGCGAGATTCTTCGTTTTGGGATACATCTGGCATGTCAAATTCACCGTGCCATATCTATCGCGTGTAATTCTTGTTGAAACCATCACAAACTAAATGTTCTCTAATTTCTCTAGCAGTTAATCGCCTATCATTCAAGAATTTCACACATGGACAGTAAAACCTCCCATTATTGTCAGTAACATGTGTTCTAGCAAACTCTAGAAACTCATCCACCCCATTCTCATATTCGTCACTTGTTCGGTAGAATTTACCCAATTACGATCCATGACTACCTAAACGAGTTAACATTTAATCTAAAGTAAGCTTGGCTCAAATAGCAAACAACAAAGTAAATAATATCATTTTTTTTGAAGTGTGCTAATAATACAATTTTTGAAGTTGACAATTATCAATATTCGCGTATTAATAACAGTATATAAGGTAGTTTTTGGAAGAAATGAATTTAAATGTTTTGCAAGCTAGGGTTAGTAGCAAATATTTTTTTGGCAAGAAGGCCATTGTGCAAGCTGTTATCGATGCATCAATCTTGTTATTATATGTGTGTGTGTGTGTGTGTATGTGTGTTGGGTATTTGTAAAATAGGGTTTCCTTTCATTTTGAAGCATAGTATACTATCGAAATTAATATTATAGAAAGCAAAATAAAACATTTATTCAAAGATACAAACTTAATACCTTGAAAGTGTTTTCCCCTGCCTAATAACAACAATCAGCAACAGCAATGTAAAAAGTAAAATCCACTTAATCTTCAGCAATAACTATCAGCAATAACTGCCTGCAACAGCAAGTAAAATTTTCATTATTAACCATCAGCTAAAATTCTTTTCTTCACAACAATTAGCAATAGCATCAGCAACAATAAAAGAAAAAAGGTAATTTTTTTCTTAAATAATATCATGCTTTATTTTCTTTTCAGCAAAATCTGTACAAAGAACATTTTTAATGAAAAAGTGATGTATTAAATGCAAATAAAAATCCTAGGACTGCCTCTCTTTGCAGCAGATGGTGCTGGGAATCGGTGGTACCATCGCGTAGCGGAAAACAAAATTTTTTAAAAATTAAATTAATTGAATCGAATTAATTAGACGACGGTCCAATTTTATAATCAATTAATTGAAACAATGTTTTAATTGCTTTTAATAAACAGAAACAATTTGATTTTCATAAAATTGAATAAGCATGTCGGTTTCTATTTATCACACATATATATAATAATTATATATTTAATTATATATTATATATATACATATCAACAATATATATATATATAATATTTAACCTTCATGCAATGTCTATATATATATATTCATATTAACATACTGCATGCAAATACATTAACATACATATACATAAGCATGCAAGCATGCATATTACACATACGCACTTACATGTCATATAAGCACACATACACACAGCATGCATATAATTTAACAACATACAACATGCAACATTTTTATATGTTTCAATAAGCACACCATATACATCAACACACATATAAATATATATCATATATATATACCTACACATCATATATATCTTTTATATATATATATATATATATATATATCAACCAAGTACCTCACGGCGGTAGCAGGACGTCGACTGGAGTCCCGGCGAAACAGCAGCAGGCTCCTCGGCTTGATGACGGCAGCGCAACGCTCGGAAATGGAG
The DNA here is from genome assembly GCA_014905375.1 of Phtheirospermum japonicum. NCBI lineage: Eukaryota > Viridiplantae > Streptophyta > Magnoliopsida > Lamiales > Orobanchaceae > Phtheirospermum > Phtheirospermum japonicum. The sequence continues at coordinate 2,569,211 of BMAC01000044.1, read as the reverse complement.
GTTGTGCATCACGTCGGCAGGACGTCGTCGCCTTCCACGACAGCGGCTGCGGAGGTGCGTGGAGGAGGGAACTCCGGCGATGAGTAGATGCGGGCTGCGACGCGTCCACGACAGCGATCCGGAGACTGAAACAGCAACGGCAGGCGCTCCGGCAATGAACGGCGGCGATGCGTTGCAGGCTGCGACACGGCACGGCAATAGGCTATCCAGAACGGCCAGGCGCTCGTTGTGGCGTACGGAAGCGGTCAGACGGCGGCTGGAAAAAAACTCCGGCGACTTCGACGTGGCTCCGACGAATCGGTGTCACACACCGTATTACCCGACGTCCTTACGACGGAGCACTAGATCCGTCGAAGGATTGAGAACGACGGAAACGAGAAACCGAGGACCGAACAATTCGGTAGGCGGCGGCCGGCGGTGGACGGCTGGGGTGTTAAAGTTTTTTTCTTTTCCGAAAATTGGTTTTTATGTTGTTGTTCAACCCCTCAAGAAACCCGTCTGCCCTGTTTTCTTTTATAAGCTGTTTAGAGAAACACATTTCTCTAAACACCCCACTATCAGCTCTGGCCAGAGACTCCGAGGATTTATCAACCATCAGAACACACAGGACATCCATGAATAATCATGCGTCCGAATCCCCTACTACCATGCACAGACTTCCCACTAGATTCCCGACTATGTGAACGCTGCCCCTTTTGATTGGCCTCCAAAGAGACACAGAGACAGGTCACAACATAGCCTGTCCTCTAGTAAAGTCACGATGAGGTCTGGGTCTTAAGGATTATTGTTGTACGCTATACCATAGAAATCATCTACTCGATGAGTGGGAACCACTTAGAGATTTCTAGGTGAGGGAGTTCAGTGAACTCATCATATGAGCACCATACTTATGTATGTCGCCATGACCGATGAGACGCGGTCCACATACACTAAGTACTAGTCTTAACGGGAAAGGCCTGTATCCTCATTATGGCGTAACCCTTTGACTAGGAACAAGTTCGACGAGTTACATTACGTGCTGGATTATCTCATGGTTCTGCTAGACCAATCCATCGTAATAAAGTAACTTCATCAGGACCATACCTATGCAACTAACAAGGGATAAAAGATATGGAATGCCAATATGTATAAAAGATATTATTACGAATAAAAACCGATTGTATTACAAGAGAATAGTCAGACCACAGCCGCAAGTTGGCTTGTTGGTCACCTTATTCTAACAGATGGTGCTGCTCGTGAAATAGCAGCAACAAATAACAGACACAGGCTAGCCAATTTATTTTTCATTGTCTAAAACAAAAATAAATAACAGCACCTAAAGTCTAAAACCACAGCAACTTGATAAGCTGTAATAATAATTCCATAGTCATCATAGGATGCATTAAGTGTCATGTTATGTTATCATGGGATGCATTAAGTGTATGAGATGGATGGAGCACCTAATATTTTCTGAACATCCTTCATATATATTATCAAATTTTATTGCTTTGTCACTTCTCTAAAGATAAGGAAATGAAAATTGCAGTCTGAGTATTGAGAAAAAAATGTTTTTAGTCTGTCTTGGTCTGGTATGCTAACAACAAATAATAATAACATATGAAAATATTTGTTTTTCTCTTAAATTCTCATGAAATTCTGTTTTACCTTCTAAAGCTCAATATTTTATAATTTACCCCAAATGTTCATGAATTTTACAATTTGTTTCTTAAGGGCAAGATCATCATTTCAAACCAAAAATCTGTCCTTCAGGCTAAAGGTGAAAAGGGGCGAGAAGAAGAAGAAAAAATAGAAATAATTACTTTATTTGTCGACAAGAGTTAGTTGACACTCCCCAAAAATAAAGATGATTCTGTGATGTTATTTCAACTTCGAGCAAGCAAGCACTAAATAACTACATCATTGAATCAGGTCATAGTTCTATTTATAAACAAACTTTAAATGGTATTTCAAGATAACAACATGTCTCAAAATTTGAGATCAAATGAATTCATATTATCGTACGTGTGCGGGGAGAAAAAATTAGCATACCTAGTAGACTGACTGTCTCTCTCTCATCAAATCCTCTGGATGCAAATGACGTGATTGTTTTAGAGATATTATCTTGAGGACCAGGAAGCTCATAAGTTGCTACTTCATAATACGAATCTGTGACGTCCTTCCTACAGGTGTACAGAGGGTAAAATGGTCCGCCTGCCTGAAAATCGACACCTCATTAGAAGGTCGGAAAAAGGGTTAATTACAAAATTACCTTCTTCTTCAGTCTAATTATGATAAAAAAAATAAGCTATCTTTTCAAAATTACAAATACTCCCGTCATGTTCGTTTCTACTTCACAAATTGCACCAGCTGTCTGTATTGTTATTATTATTATTATTATTATTATTATTATTATTATTATTATTATTATTATTATTATTATTAGACAAAAGATGATTAAAATGATAATTTTGAAATTCTATAGCCTACATAAACTGAAGTTCTAGCAAAAGATCTTTGGTAAATGACTAGAAGGGTAATTTTAAATTATATGTGTGTGTGAATAAGTCAACGAACCTTTCATTTTTTCCAAGAACCCTATTCACGGCTCCGACACAGCCTTAACATGACATGGCAACCTTAAGCTCAACAGTCTGCAAGCTGAAAGTTAAGAGATCATAAACATCAAATTACAGCATTCAATCTGAAAAACAAATATCACCTTTATAAAAACTTAAAGGGGCCGCCTTGAAGTCCTAATTAGATCAATTAAACTTATAAATATTGCAAGATATAATGTTCACACATGATCCAGCAGCAAACAATTGATCAAATACCAAAAACAGAATGCTATCGTAGTTTTATAACAGGAATCAGCTACAAATCTATTAATATAATATTAAACTGACAATTAAAGCAGGAATTGAAAATGAATCCAGAAAAGCAAATTTGAAACCAGGTTCAATATAAGTTTTGATAAACTTTCTACTTTTAAGAAAAACAACAATTGAGGTCAAATATTTTTCACAAGCCTTGTTTCTTTACGAATTTTCCTCAGCCAAACACAAAATTAAAGAAAATGCAAACAATAAGTATACAATAATATTTTTCATTATAAACATGAGAAAGAGTATACAATTATCATACGCCAAACACAAAAATCAAAGAAAATGCAAACAGTAAGTATACAATAATATTTTTCATTATAAACATGAGAAAGAGTATACAATTATCATACCAAAACAGGTACATCATTAGTGATGCTATCTGCCAATTCAGGCAACCTTCAAATTAAATTTCAAACAAACAATTCAGAAGAATAATGGACAACCTAAATTATATTAACTATCAAGCAACACAAGAAGGATCATACATACCACAAGATGATACCACAAATAGTACCAATAACTAGATTGTAACTAAGCACAGACTTAAAAAAAAAAAATCATTAACTGATTGTTCACTATTTTAAACAGAAAATTCATTAGCTTTAACTGGAAATTAAGTGAACATTAGAGAAAAAAAATTAACAACAAAMAAATAATTACATTATTTCTCAAGGTCATACAATATACATTCAAGTGCAATCCATCATTAACAAACAAGTAAGAAATAGTAATACCAAGTAACATAAGTAAGCCAAACATGTGATGTGATAGTAAATTACTAATGTGTTTCTTAAATAAATTGTATCCACCTTGTTGTACGCAAAGCTAATAAAAAACCTAAACTGATAATACTTCCTGACTGACAACTCAGTCATCATATTCGCATATTTGAAACCAAAATTTAAAATTTTATCATAAAAAAATGAAAAATAAATAAATAAAACACCACCTAAACATCATGAGCTCATCATCAACAACCAAAAAGCACATTCAACAAATATTTCCAGTTTCTCAAAAGGATCAAATTGAACTCGAACGCTAGGCAATGAACACACGGGAAAAGATCACTTTATATTTTCCACCATTAATTTACTCTTACAAGAGCTCACATCTAGTCTAGCCACAAACATGTTAAATACTGCTCACTATCTCTCATCAAGAAAATGAAACTAGCTCTCAAATTACACACACAGAAAAAAGGCTCCATACAAACTCCCTAATCATTTCACAACATATCTAAATCTCTCAATCACAAAACCAATATGAAATCAATATCAATTATCAAGAACCGCCTTAATAAATAATGTTCTTCCTCTCACGTAGACAAATCATTAACGGGCTGGCCATTTCGAAACCCTAGTTTCTACATCTGAAAATGAATTAAACTGAAATACAACCGATCAAGTCACAATATCTAGTTGCACTACAGTTCAATACACATAAGATACAAATTGAGCCACTGCATGCATTATACAAGCATCTGCTAATTCGTTACTTTTTTTTCAAATCAGAAATGTTGTCATATTTATTTATAGATCTCAATGGAAATTATTGTTTACCTAATATGGCAAAGAGCTCCTGTGGCGTTGGCTCCCAATTCGGCAAGTCAGTATACTGCTGCGCCTATCTTTCCTTTTCTACACTGCATGATGCTTCAGCTACATCACATTATCTTGAAATATTTTGAATTATTGCTTCTTCTGCTTCAACCTATAAATTCAAAGTCAATTCAACACATGGGAAATTATAAAATCATATCAAAATCCAACAATTGCATAAAAGAGAATGAATTACCCGAGACATTATGGTTAATTGTATTGGAGAATCACAAGAAAAAAAGGACAATTTTTTAAGAGATGGTACAGTTTTTCTTAGTAGGGAAGAAAAATGAAAACAAAATAAAAAATTGACAGACTAATTGATTAGGAAGAAAAAATTAAGATCCTCACCTAGGGTAAGGGGAGTACAGTATAATTTTTAGCAACCGAGAAACTACGAAGGAAAGCTGGGGATTGTTAAGATTGGGGGAGATTTAGAGCCTTTGGTTTGGAAGCTTCGAACTGGTTGACAATTGCATGTTGCGGTGGCAGTTGCAGGTTGCGGTGACGATTGCAGGATGCGGTGARGATTGCAGGTRGCGGTGAGGATTGTGGTTGTTMGGAATGGTGGGGGRTTAAATTGGGGGAGAATTAGGTTTTTTGGRTACGCCATATCTTRGAATTGGTTGATTAGTGTAGTTGGTGGTGGCGATTGCAAGGTGATGGTCGTCGGTGGGTTAGAAATGGCGGTGGTTCAATCGGATGTGCAGGGGAGAGGAAAAGGAGCGGAGCGGAGATGGAAAGATGGAAATGATCAGTTTTAGGGTTTTCAGAAAAGGTGAGTAAAATGATAATAAATAATATATATACCACATCGCCTTTTTAGGACGATCTAGATATTTAAAAAAGGGCGATCTGGTATATATCTAATATACCACAACGTCCATACGAAAGGGCAATCTGGTATATCAAAAATACCAGATCGCCCTTTCATAACGACGTTCTAGATTATAGGATTTACCAGATCGTCTTTTAAACGATGATCTGGTATATCGATATACCAGATCGCCTTTGACACGACGATCTGGTATATCGATATACCAGATCGCCTTTTTTAAAGACGATCTGGTATATTGATATACCAGAACGCCTTAAAAAAGGCGATCTGGTATATAATGCTTTTATTACGAAAATGCCACCGGCTTATATTCCAGATCGTTTTTTTCTGAGGCGTTCTAGATTGACTGTTCTAGAATATATTTTATGCACTAGTGGGTGGTTGTTTTACATGTAATTGTGGTGTTTTTATCATGTTTTTAAGTCGGGTTTTATATTTTTAGCGGTTTTTGAGTCGATTAGTTAGTTTTCTAGGTTGTTTTTCTTGTTTTATTATTTTTCGTGTTTCTTGTTGATTTTATAGTTAATTTGGTTAAATGGGTTCATTTAATTTGAGGTTTGTGTAATTCTTGGGTTTTTATATTCAAAATTCTTATTTAATAGGTGGTTTAATGATTTGAATTCAAGCTAAGGCATGGAGGCCAAAACTCAAGCTAAGGGGTTCCTAAATCGATGGCAAGAGCATGCTCCAAAATGGGCAAACATTCTGGAATGATAGCCAAGTTCCATGACCAACGACGCCCAAATCCACGCCTAGCCTTGGCACAATAAAGGACACTATTTGCACGCCCAAACTCAAGCCAAGGTAGCTACCAGAACCGCCGAAACTTGGTACGTTACTGATACTAGGTTACCCAGTGTCCGAGCCCAGCCGACAGCGACCGCACACGCCCGCCTTTCCCTGCCGAGAGCTGCTGACACTGGTTAAGTTGCCGACACTGGGATACCCAGTGTCCGTGTCCAGCAGCACCCCTAGGCAGCAACATCACGCCCATTCCGGCGCCCAAACAGGCGCCCAAGCCATGCCTACCCCTTTACCCATTTCCATGCCCAAAGTCACGCACCCCTTTGCCCAAATAAGGAAATACTCTTTACTGTTTTATGAGGAGATACAAATTCTACTTTTTCTTATCAAAATCGTATTTTATATAAAAACCTAATATTTATATTATTTCAATTTTCCACCCAAACTATAAGAGTTTAAACTTTGCCCCCTAAATTAGAAGATCCTTGCACTTTAGGGGGCAACGTTGAAAACTATTGTACAACAGGTTATAAAGTGGAACAAAAAATAAAACTCTTCACAAGGCAATGTGAAAAAAATCATATGCACTAGGGGGTAAAATATAATTTCCCCTATGATTAATAACATTTTATCTAAAATCTAATAATAAAAGATAGGAGAACCGTTCTGAGCCGCGATGACTTGTGGGGAACTCTATCTTGTCATCCCATGGATGGAAGGAAGTCAATCCTCCGTATTTACACTCCAAATCTCCCCTGTATATATATGATGACTATAAAGTTAAGGGGGTATTGGATATTTATAAGCTAAAAAAAGACCTAAAAACGCAGTCGTAAAATTTTATTATGTTAGTGAACCTAATTAGTAAGCTGGGTTCCTTGTCGGGTCTCAAGTTAGGCTTAGCCTCAATATTTTATAATTTTTCCTGCACTTGACTTATAAGTTGGTTGTCAAACTGGGATGCAGCCGGGTTTAGCCTCAATTTTTTCACCCGATTTACGCACTCGACAAGAAGTTGGGTGAAAACTTGGGTCTTGTTTTCTAGTGCAATTTTGGTCCTTTAAATGGCCGAATAATACTTAGATATCTTCATGAAAGTTGTAGCTCTATTAGCTTCTTGTGGATGCTTGAATCAGCTCTATCAAAATTCGTATGAGAGAGTTATGGCTCCAATATAAAACAACTGTAGCATATCCTTGTCAATTCTTCATATTCCTACTTTTTTAGCTTTTGTCTCTGACTTCAACTAGTTTTTGTTCCTTCCTTGTACAGTCTTTGTTTATCTAATACGGAGTTGTCACTGCTTATATTCTCAAGAGGCTCAAAAACCTATCATTTATATATAAGAAAAAAAAAGCGTAATGTTTTCTAAGAAATTCAACAAGAAAAATTGCATGACAAGTTCACGTTAAGCCTTTAAAATGCTATGAAATACTCTTAAAACACATATTTGTCATGCGAATAAACTAAGATCTTGAAACTATAAAAATATAAAATAATGCATCTAAGTTTTTCCTATATATCTATGAGAGCATACTTAACTCGACTAAATATTAAAATGGGACTTACCAACTAATTATATACAACTATTAGTTGGTCTCTCAAGAAAGTGTGTCTTGTGAACTGCCTTCCTTGACATAGTATAAACCTTGTCACGTACACTTGGGTGTACGCTATACAGTATAGTTACAGATTTATATTTAATACAAAGGAGATGTACAATTTATAGTTGACCCATACCTCTATTACATGTTCATATTTATTATGAAAGTTGTGCATTTATCACACTAGATTAATATTGATCATATTGGAGATGATTAATATATATTGATAAAACCAAAAAAATTAGTTACCAAGAATAGGGGGCACTAACCTCAGATCTGAGATCAACGACCTAAAACAGCCTCCAAATATGTCATGATGACCTGATAAGCTTCCAGAAATCTTCCTGGCAACCTATCCAGTCCTTCAAAACAACACCTTCAGCCAAGGCGGGGGGTGACCCCGACGAAGGTCCTCTAATGCTTAAGTCAGATAGTGCGAGAGATAATCTGAGAGATCAATCCGTCATAAACAACTTAAAAATAAAGAGAGGTATGCACCAGTTTTATAGAGTCAAGAGAAGTGTTCCCCAAGCCAGGATTTCCTTCTCCCACCATACTTCCATAAATACAATGACCGTCTTAGAATTAGGATCTCTCCTGTATGTTAAGTTCCCATGCATGATAGGTCTCTCGCTTAAATCACCAGAATAGGCCTGGGCCTGTAATTCTTTCCATATAGTTTGCCGGGACCCCATAAGACCATCCATATGAGCCCAATTGGGCCTGACATTTATAAAGCCCATGACCGAGCTTAACAACTAGCGCCCAACACAAAGCATAAGAGGTCGTGACCCTATATGAGAACTCATCCTCATACTCCAGGTTGCTACTCTTCAGACCAGCTCGCTTACCATAAATACTCTCATATATTACGTATGGATTTTTAGTGATGTATCAGCTAGTCCCCCATGTTCTAGTTGATTGAGGTACAAAATCAGGTAGGACATGTAAACAGAAACTTAAAGAGCACAACCACCCCAAAATAATCAGTAGAACGTAAAACACAAATAAATCACCCTGTCAGCTTACCAAACCTTATTTTTAGAATAACCGAGCTCAATACACCGAGCTATAATACAATTCATCCCATAAGAATTTCACATAAACCCGCGACCTCAAAAAGATCAGCTCGCTGAGCTCGCCCGTCCTCTAAGAAGAAATCTGCGAGTCCCCAGGTCCCAGACCTGACGACCTAACAACCATAGAGCCTTTTTCCCACGACCTCAAGTCATAATCGGGCATAACAATCTCAAGAAAACATAATCATATGCAGTTCCATAAAGCCAAACACGCTTTCCTCCACCCGTCACGTCTCTTTAAAGATTCATTAAATGCAGCCTGATAAAATATTGGACACGTGTCGTCCCCCCTTATTCTCGTATTATAATAAATGTTGTGGGCCCAAAACATTCCTAAAAAACTCTACCAACTCCCGCTACAATCTGTCCCATCAGCTTTCTCGCCGCCCAACACACAAAAACCCCTTCATCTCCTCTCATTCGTTATGTCACAAAAACTCAAGCAAAAAATGCCATTTTCGCTCTGCAACAAAGCTCGCCTACTCTCTGATTGACAGAAAATTTCCAGCAGCAGACCGCTCATTACCGTCCTCCATGACTCCGAAAATGTGTAAGTCCCCTAAATCCTCCCCTTTCCAATAAATAATTTAAATTTACTGCCATATATGTGTTGCATCTGCTGAGTTGTTGTGTTTTCTGCTGTTTTTCCTTGTATGACATTGAATTGATGATAAAATAGATTCCCCCAACCCGAATTCCCAAAACTCAAGCCTTTCCCCAGATTATGTTCCCACCGAAAACCCCTATATTCTTATAAGAAGATGAAAACAACCTCCTTGCGATGAGCTAGAAGGCGACGTTAGTTGGTCGGAGTTAGAAGCCCAGACAAGGGTTCATGCTAACGCCCAAGCCTCTCTACAAAACATATCTGACGACCCTTCTCCTGCTCCCTTGGCCCTTGTAAATATACCAGAGGGCATTCCCGTAGTTAAGCATGCGAACCCACCACCTTGCGAGCACTTTCTATAAAACCGAGTGACAGTAGCTCGCTGATATAAATGTTGCCGACCTACCTCACTCGTCCATCACAACCAAGGAAATTAAGGACAATTACTGGTTACTCCCTGATCCGGAAAAACTTGAAGAATTCCAACAAACCCTCAACCTCCCCGAGACCGCCAAAATGGTTCTGCCCGACATCCTTAGGGCGGGATATAGATTCCCACCACACCAATTTTATATTGAAACCTCACTCCTGTATAAAGTCTCCCCTTCACAATTGACCCCTAACTCCATGAAGTTCATGGCGGGGTATATTATACTATGTAAATATTATGATACACATCCTGACCCAGGATTTTTTCATTTCTGCTTTCAAATAAAACATCAACAAGATTCCTTTTATCTTTCTTCCCGCACAGGCAAATCACATTTTTTAATAAATCCTTCAAATAAAGTTCCTGATTGGAGGAAAAATTTCTTCTTCATTCACAACACTGAGGACTGTCCCTTTCCGACCGAGCTGTAATACCACAATCCAAAACAAGCCAAACTTCCTAGTCCCAAACATTTACCCATCTTATATAAAAGATATTCTGACCAGCTCGCCGAATAAAGTAAGCGCCCGTTCGACGTGGTGCTACTCACCAGTCGGTCCAAAATTTTCTGATATGTAGGCATCGACTCTCGCCAGTCGACCATTGTTTTATGACTTTACATCATCATCCATTGTTATGACTGAGTAATAACACAACTTTGCTATTGCAGTTGCATTTGTCAACAGGAGCGCCTCGCCGAGCTCTGAGGAAGTCACAGAGCTAACCAACCCAAAGCCCGCTGTTACCTCCGCACCTCCCTACTCAGTCCTCAACGTGAATGAAGTGCTAGATCAAGATTTTGGAAAAGAGACTGATCAAGAAATAGAAGACGACCTGAAGGAGGTGCCGTTGGTGCAAAGATCCTCTAAGGGGAAGCGACCCCTTAAGCCTGCGGCTAAAAACCCCAGCTCTCCAGTACAAAAATGTCATCACCTCCGCAAAAGGTACTCTGCGACCTCTTCTAGGTCTCCAAACCTAGGAAAAGGACTAGCCCAGTGTGATAATGCCAAAGAGGTCCAGGCCTTCCTCGAAGAGCGAATCATCAAACAGGTAATTTCTGAAAGCCCTTATCCTTATCAAGAGAATATCTGGAAAACCTAACGAAATGTTGTGGTGCAGTTGAGTCCCTTGGTTTCCAAGCTATCCGTGGAACTGATGGCTCGATCAGCGGAGAGCGAGCTCCAAAAAACATGCGATGAGCTGACCACCCAGACCGAACAACAAACCATACAGCTATCCTTGACAAAGGGAGAACTGGACGGCGCGCTTCATCTGTTAAAAGCCCGCGAGGAAGAAGTTCTTATCCTGAAGAGTCAGGTGAACAGCCTAAAGGATGAGACAACTCGCTTGGGGACCGAGGTCAAAGACGCAGCTCGTCAGGTCGAAGAGCTCAAAGTACAAAATCAGAAGCTCGAGGAGCAAAACCAGGCGGCGCACGAGCAAGGAGTAGCTGAAGGTCGGAAGACCTTCATTACGAGCGCAGTGGGCAAAAGGTTCATGGGCGCGTACCGGGAAGAGCTGCTTAAAGCTTACAAAAAGTCTTCCATATACTTCAGAAAGACGGCTGGTGGCGCCCAAGAGTGGGTTTTCAAGGCCGCTGGAATAATCAAGGACCAGGCTGCGGCCTTAAATATCACGTACAATCCCAATGTGTCAGCCATCATCGACATGTTACCCCCTTTTAGCAACTTCAAGATCGACATGAACCAGCCGATCGATGCTGAGTGGTGGTTATCAAGCCAAAATTGAGATGTTTTGTCCGCCAAACTTTCCTCCGACCTGGACACGCCACTTGAAGACATTGTTCCTGCTGCTGGGCCGAGTATGACCTGATAGCTGGCTGCTTCCTTTAATATTCTCTCTTGCTCAATTAACAATATTTACTCCTGTATGAACAAATCCATCTTTATTTATTGTATGAATAGCTCTTCCATTCTCAAACCATGAAAAATTCTGCAATTTAAACCATGTAAAAACCAAAACATAAACCACATATAAAATCCATAAGTTTAATACAGATTGCAATCATACTCCCCACCCCCCTAAGACCGTGAGGTCCAAGAGCAATAACAAACCACAAATCACAAATAATCCCATGGAACAAAAACAATCTCGCAGACAAGAATTAAACACATTGGCTCGCAGAGATATAACCATACATAAGAACATAACAGCTCGACAAAGATATGTAAGTCAAACATATCTTTGTTATCTATATAAAACAACACAATCCCACCCTTTAACCATATTTAGAAACCATGAAAGTGTTCGCCAAATTTTATTATATATACTGAAAAAGATATCCGCCCCAAAGGGTATATCACAACCGCCCCATAGGGTAAAATATCATAGCCATCCCGAAGGGTAAAAATACAACTAGCCCACCCCGAAGGGTAAAATATAAACTGCCCACCACGAAGGTTAAAATATCATAGCCGCCCCGAAGGGTAAAAATACAACTAGCCCAACCCGAAGGGTAAAACGCCATCACCGCCCCGAAGGGTAAAAATACAACCAGCCTGCCCCGAAGGGTAAAACACCGTAACTGCCCCCCAAAGGGTAAAACATCCTCAGCCCGCCATCTAGGCGTAATATTTCTTTAAGTGACACACATTCCATCTCCTAGGTAGAACTTTTCCTTTTGCATCTTCAAGTATATATGCTCCTCCTCGCAATACTTTTACAACTTTAAATGGCCCAACCCAATTTGGCTCCAACTTCCTAGTCATACGCAATGCATCAGCCCGCCTCCATACCAAATCACCAACTTAAAAACAATAATGCTTGACCCGTTTATTAAAAGCAGCATGTATCCTTTGTTTGTAATGTTCGACCCGGGCCGCAGCCTTATCGCGTATTTCATCAATTATTTTAATTGCTCCCTGAGCTAACATTTGGTTTTCCTCCACATTAAAATGATGCAAAGCTCTGCGATCCACCTACTATATCTGCTGGAACAACAGCTTCCATCCCATAGACCAGACTAAACGGCGACTCCCCCGTAGAAGTCTGGGGAGTTGTTCGATAAGCCCACAAGACCAATGCGAGCTCTTCTTCCCAAAGCCCACCTGCCTTTTGAAATCGTAACTTAAAACCCTGCACAATGATACTGTTAGTAACCTCAACTTGCCCGTTAGTTTGGGGATGTGCCACAGAAGTAAATCGTTGCTTCATCTCCATCTCCTTGCACCAATCTCAAATTTTATGCCCATTAAACTGGTTTCCATTGTCACACACCAACACTCGTGGTACCCCAAACCTGCAAAAATATTGTTAAAGATAAAATACATCATATCTTGCTCTCTTATACCCGTAACCGCTTCAGACTCCACCCACTTTGTGAAATAATCAACTGCCACCACCAGATATTCTTTATTGCCCGGAGCCTTTGGAAAAGGTCCCACAATATCAATCCATCATTGCGCAAACGGGCACGAAGAGCTCATAACCATCATCTCCTTATATGGTATATGGATAACCGAAGCATGCATCTGACACTTTTTACACATTCTCACCATGTCGCTGGCCATACCTTTCATTCCTGGCCAAATAAAGCCAACCTGAAATGTTATGCTAACCAACGCTTTTCCCTTCGCATGATCACCACAATACCTCTCATGTATCTCTTTCAGCACCTCTGATCCTTGCTCCTTAGCCAAGCATTTCAAAAAAGGCCTGAAGCGCGACCTCTTATATAACTCCTCTTTTATAACGCAAAAATGAGCCGCTATTTTTTGCTTCCTTCGTTGTCAACCGCTCTGCTCCCTCTTTCGCTTTAATGAGAGTATCCCAGATAGGTGTGCACCAATCATCCTTAAATTCAAGCTCCATTACCTCTTTTCCTTTCTCCACACTACTGTGACTAAGTTCCATCAGCGTGATTTTCCGAGTATCACAAGTCCTCAACGCTCCTGCAAACCGAGCGATCTGATCAGCCCGAGTGTTTTCAGCTTGCGGCAAGTGCTCTAGTCTAAATTCCTCAAAGCGTGCTACCTCTTCTCTTAATTTGTTTAAGTATATCGCCTTGTGTTCCTCCTTAGCCTCAAAGGAACCGTCGAACTGACGAGCTATCAACTGAGAATAATAAATAGGTTTTTATATACCTGCATCCTCTCTGATTAACACCGAACTTATTGCGACCTCCCCAACTGATATGTATAAGATCAGGTCTTCTCCTGGCATCGGCTTAGTCAACAATGGTATTTCGGCCAAATAGTTTTTGAATTCCTCAAACGCATTTGTTTCCTCTTTTATTCATTCAAACTTGGACCCCTCTCAGAGTGCCCTGAAAAAGGGGACATCCCTCTCTGCCGACCTGGAAATAAAATGATTAAGCACTGCAATGCGACCTGTAAGCACTTGTACGTCGCGCACTGTCCGAGGATGTGGAATTTCCAGAACATCCCGTACCTTCTCCGGATTAACCTCAATACCCCTCTCCATCACCATATATCACAAGAATTTTCCAGATCGTACACCAAATGCGCACTTTTTTGGGTTAAGCTTCATCCCATATTGTCTCAGTATAAGAAATGTCTTCCTCAAGTCCTCCAAGTGGGATTCTGCTTTCCTGATCTTCACCAACATATCATCAACGTAAACCTCCATAGTTGACCCCAACAGGTCCTTGAACATACGATCCACCAACCTTTGATAGGTCGCTCCAACATTCTTCAGGCCGAAGGGCATGGATACAAAACAATACGTCCCCGTAGAAGTAACGAAGCTCACCTTGGGTTGATCCTCCCTTGAAAGAGGTATTTGGTGATAACCTTATGAAGCATCCATCATGCTCAGCAGCTCACATTCTGAGGTTGAATCTACTAATTGATCAATCTGCAGTAAAGGGTAATGATCCTTTGGACAAGCTTTATTCAAATCGCAAAAGTCCACACACATCCTCCACTTTTGTCCCGGCTTTGGTACCATCACAACATTAGATAAGTACTCAGGAAATTGGATTTCTCGAATATGACCAGCCTTTAGCAATTTCTGCACCTCCTCTGCAATCACCTTGTCCAATTCTGGACAAAAATGCCTCCTCTTCTGCTTGACTGACCTCGCCTATGGGTCCGCATTTAGATGATGTTGCGCAACCTCCGGAGACACCCCTGTTAACTCTCCATCCCCAAAAGCAAATACATCTCTAAATTCTTTTAATAACTTCACTAGCTCGTCCCTCAGTGTCTCAGCCATTAAGGTCCCCACCGTCGTAGTGTATTCCGGGCGACCTTCCTCTAATGAAATCCCCATAAAATCCTCATGTGGTTGAACATAGTTCTCATGTTCTTTCACCTTCTTCGCACTAAGTACCCATTCTGTAAAATCGTCATCCCTTCCACGCTTGTTCTCAATCAACCCTTTCCTGACCATCATTTGGTAAAACGACCTTGCGACCTGTTGTTCAGAAATAACTTCTCCCACCAGATACTTGATACTCATGTGATAAGTCGACGTCACTGCCTAGAATGCGTTGAGGGCAGGTCGGCCTAATATTGCGTTATATGCCGACCTTCCCCGAACTATCAAAAACTTCAAATTTCTCTTTACCTGCAACTCATCCTTCACTGTCAGCGTCAGCTCCACTTTAGTAATCACTTGTGCCCCATTAAACGCGTATATGGGCATATTCACAAGTCGCACCTTGGTTTCCAACTTCATTTTCTCCAGAAAATTTGTGTATATTATATTGACCGAGCTCCCATTGTCCACAAAAATTCTACCGACCTCGTACCCCGCCATCTCAGCTTCGATTACCAAGGCATCATTATGATCCTCCTGCAGCCCGCGTCATTCATTAGGACCAAAAGAGATGACTGGTCCATCTATCTGCGGGCGTCGAGTCACGCTAGCGACCTTCCATGTTCCCGGGCGAGCAGACTTAACATGTTTCTTCCGCGCACTATTTGTCGCCATCTGTTGGTCCACCCGAAATCATATTTATTCTCCCCTTGTTTCTTCTTGGACCACTATGTCCTGGACTTCCTCGTTGTGTTTGCCTCGCAACCTGGTCCTGAGGCGGGTCCCTCGGTGGTGGTGGAGGCAATGGTTGCCTCGGTTCCCTTGGCTCTCTGTCCTTTTAAATAACTTCTTTTAGGTGCCCGGCTTTTATGAGCCTCTCGATTTTCTCTTTAAGATGTCTACACCTCTCTGTAGAATGCCAAAAATTGTTATGAAACAAACAAAAGAAGTCAGATTTGAGATTAGTAGGGAGCAGCATGTGATTTTCCTGCCATTTGATGTCATTGGGTATCAAGCGCTCCATGATAGTAAACACCTTAGCCTGCGGATAGTCCAGTGGTGTAAAATCCTCATTCCTCCAGTTTTGTATATCTATCTTTGGTTTTTCCCTCAACATAGGGCTTGGGGTTAGGAGCCCGCACACTATCCTCCTTGGTTCTCTTCTGATCTCCCTCCTTGAAATACTGCCTCCTATATCGACGACCTCCCTGCTAAATCGCCCACGATGCTCCTCTTCAGCTTCTTCCACCTGTATGTATTTATGACATCTCTCAAAGACCTCACCGTACGTTCGTGTCTCCTTCTTCACCAAAGACTTGCGTAAGTCTTCTCTCCTTAACCCTTGATGCAAAGCTCTTACCTTCATCTCGTCTATTGTGGGGGACACCCCTAGTGTAGCAATGGTAAATCTGTTGACATACTGCTTTAGGGTTTCGTCAGGTCGCTGCACCATAGTAAAAAACGATTGTGCCGTCCTCTCATTCTGCCTCACACTAGAAAATTGCTTCAAAAAAGCAGCTCGCAGTGTCTGAAAACTGGTAATTTTTCCTTGCGGCAATTTGTAAAACAAGTTTTGCGTGATTACCCTCAAATTAGACACAAAGGCCCGACACGCTACAATAATGGTATAACTATATAATCCTCTCATTCTCAAAAAGCTGTACATGTGCCACTGGATCCGTCACTCCTTGATACTGAAACTCCAATGCCTTATATCCTTTAGGCATCCCACCTCGTAGCATATCATCTGAGAGGGGATGTCCCTCATCTTCCTCAAACTTCTCTCCTTCCACCCTCTTTTGTAGTTTTAATAAGGCCTCTTGCATCTCTCTAAACGCCTTATTTCCTAGCCAGACCTCATTATCACCATTCCCCTCATGGTACCCACTCCGAATCTTACGGGATTTATCCAGAGATTCCCCATCTATGCCCGAAGTTTGCGTCCCGCTCTCGCTGGTATGCTTACTATTCCGCCGGCCTCTATGTTTATGATGATTCCACCCTATCTCCACTTTCCTTAATTTCTTGCCCTTGTGTTTACAGGTATAAGACTCCGTGGACGAGGTGGAGCTGGAAGAATCTACCTGTTTTCATTTACTCTGACCCATTTTTCCGTGAGAAGATCTCCGAGGCAGAGACCCTCCGCATTATTTTATCTTTTCCGCTATAGACTTTTCTACCTGCCCATCATCCAATCCATCAACCTTTTCTTTCGGGATACCCAGCTCACCTGCTAGATACCTGCTTAATTCCTCCTGCTTCTCCAAGGGAACAAAATCAATGAACCCCTCTAAGAATCTTTTTTTTGATTTTACAAGACTTATCCTTGGGTAAATCTTTCCATTCTTTCGTCCCAACATGAACTACTTTTTGCGCCACAACCTCCAGCGTCTCTGCCTCCAAGTCTACTTCCATCTTCTTTCCTTTGTATTACTTCGGGGAGGACGGCGGTGTGCCACCCAGATTTGGAACTGCCGGTTCCGCTTGAGAAAGCGTTTGTCCTTCTTTTGTTGGTTCTCCCTTATCGATTTCCACCATCTTGTTCTTCTTCTTCAGTTTGTTTGATCTAGAACCAAATCTAGGATCCTGGGTTGTATGTTTTTATCCTTCATACTGCACTTGTGAAACTTCTCACGTCTTTTGCGCAAGGACTCGATGTCCCTCTTTCCCACAGACGGCGCCACTTGATAAAACCAAAAAGATTGGTTACCAAGAATAGGAGGCACTGACCTCATATCTGAGATCAGCGACCTAAAACAGCCTACAAATTGATTCGAGCTTTTGCGTGTGCCTACTTTATAAATAACTGTCAGAAATTTAATAGCTCGCCCGCAAAATAACCGGATCGCGTGTAGGTTTGGCAAGCTTTACTCGAGTCGTCTCTCAAGGACTGACGTTCGAGATTTTTAATGTTTGTTTAATCACAATGTAAACACGAGAACTTGTATAAATTTGGTTTTTGAAAATTATCAACTACTAATAAATTTAAAAGCATCAACTAATTATTTTAAACTAACTAATTTATTCTAATTAATTAACTAAAGTTTCAAACTAAATTATCTAAGAATTATTAATCTAGGATTTTTTTAAAGCAAATAAATTCTAAATTAATTATCTAGCATGCATGAAATACTACGAATTAAACTAAACATGTGATTCTCAAGAACAATAAGATCAATCTCAAAATTCTCAAGCAATAACATAGKAATAACCAATTATCAACTAATTATCAAAACWAAAMCAATAATTAAWTTAATCTTGAACAAATCATCACCAAGCATGAACAAGAGAATAAACYCAGRGACTAGTTAATATTKAAAACGAAATTCTAAGGTTCAAACGCTCAGCGATTCAACGTTCAAATKAATCGAAATAACTAAACGGTTCAAGAACTCAAARGAAAACAATTAAAATCTAAAAACTAAGAATTAACTAAAGTTTAGAYAACTTATTKAGTAGCTAAAGGTYCTGAAGTTGCTCTGAAAATCCGTMRTATAGATMGTTGATCTTGGTCGAGAGATCGGAGCTTGAACGAACGTCTTCGTCTTGGTGCTTRGGGRCTTGAATCTTCGACTTAGATCTTTAAAATATGTTGTAGGGTGTTGAAAATAGGTTTCTCAACCCTAGGTAAGTGTCTTGGGTCGTGGTTATATGTTTAAACCGAAATATGAAGGGTTTATATAGTTATTTTATGACTTGGCGCACAAGAAACCCTAAAAATCACGAAACTGGGCCGTCGCGTCGACGGTGCGTCGACTGACGCGTGCCAGTGCTCGGCGTCGGTGCTGCCTGAGCGTGCGCGCATCGGCTAAGCGGTTGTGTCGACATCGACGCTTCAGCAAGTTGCGTCGACAATGGTGCGTCAACATAGACGCTTCAGCAAGTAGTGTCGACAGTGTGTCGACGGAGCGTCGACTGACGCAGGTCATGGCTCGGCGTCGACTCGCGCAGCTCGGCAAGCAGTGTCGGCATGGCTCGGAAGGTCTTTCTAGAATGGTTACAGGTAAAACTCCATTATAGAAAGTCTGACAGTTCTAAATTCTTCAAATCATGCCCCGTTTTCGCCGAAACTCCAATCGTTGGCCCAACCTCGACTACGTCCAAACCTAAATACCTCAAATCACTTAAAATAAACATAAAATTAAATAAATATAATAAAATAAGTTGGAGATAAGAAAATACAAAAATAAGCTCATTTTATCCAACTTATACCTAAAACAATAATAAAAATTAAATAGAATACTAACTTAAATCAAGACAAATACACGTAAATCAACTACCCCACGCTTTATTTGTTTGTTCGTCCTCGAACAAACGATAGATTCAAAGTATAACAAGAAAGAAAATTAGCTCAAGCAATGAGTCGTGCTATGCTACGTACATAATTTTGAAAATATAGATACAAGTAATGCAACGTCAAACACTCCATCTTTATTACATTGTCGCTCAAAAAACAAAAACATGCGTCCTCTCAAAAGGGCAATATATAAGGGGTGTTCACTCAAAAGCACTCAAGCATTGCTGCATAGGACGTGTATACACTCAAATCATACAATTACATGCACAATAAATAAGAACGGAAAATCAATCTCTTTTCAATCGCAAATTAAGTGTTTTTTCGAACTAAGAATCGGAAAAGGTCTTTTCGGGTTGTAATGTAAGGTTCTTTGGACGGGCATGGAATATATAAGTCGTGTGGCTAAATAATCCCCCAACTAATCTAATCACGAAGCAAGATGCTTCACCTCGTACAAAAGAAAAACCTCACTTAACACTCATATCGTAGCCTTTAACATAGGCTATTCCTCAACTCGTAAACCGTAAAACCGACTTGAAACTTAAACCACTTATTACAACTCAACTCCTTGCCTTTTAAGCATTATGCTTCATAACAAAATAAACAATAAAACATAAGCCTTCATTAGCGCGTAAGCAATCATAATTCACCATCCTTCTTGTTTTCTTTTTCTTTTTCTTCTTTTTTTTTATAATCCCCTCTAATTCTTTTTTATGGGGTTGTTCCTTTTTCTTTTTATTGAAGGATGGTGATCCTTTATTACAAAAATTCATAAATCCCTTGTAAAAACTCCAAAACACTAATAACCAATAAAAATTACCAACTCCTACCCCACGCTTTTAATGGGTTGTAGGGTCGACTCAAAAACACTCATGGCTATAGGCATGGATTATCTGGCTATGAGGGGCTCATTCGGAATTTACAGTGGCTAAAATATATGAATATGGCCGGAATAGGATTTTATATGTGCCTTAACGTCATTTTCAAAGTCAACTACACACAGAGATTTCAAAGAGATCTCAAATCAAAACTTATTCAAGTACATGCAATGATGATAAACACTCAGGCTACTTACAGGCTTTTTGCATGAAAAAGTTTTGAATTGACGCTGCTTTTAAGGTTTCGCGAAATCAATTGCGTTCAAGTACCATTTTACAAATATATAATAATAAATTTGAAAATTTTTATGCACTTATGCACGCTCAAAAGACAAAAACCTCAAATCATACTTAGCTAACTTTGACAGGDAAYCCATADAAACACAATACAGCGCAGAAATAGTGATCAATCACGTAAAATTTAGCACTACAAACCCACGAAAAATTTTAAATTTGCACAAATTTCAACTATAATTCACACTCAACCATCCCCCCCTTTAAAAATGTGGCAAACTCCTGATTGCCATAAATATAAAGAAAATCAAATGACGAAAGGAGTAAGGGAACGTCCCTGAGAAATAGTCGAGCGACTCCACAAAGCGATTGTGCAATCATCTTTCGTCTTGAATCCCGTGATCGAAAATGTATTGAAGAAAAAACCTAAAAAGACAAAACAATCGAACAAAAACAAACTAACTAGAAAAATGATAAGGAAAAAGTAGAACAAATACTTGGGTTGCCTCCCAAGAAGTGCTTGTTTAACGTCGAAAGCTCGACGCCTTATACGAACGTTGCTATCCTGGATCTAAGAAAAGGTGACGATCGTACCACGCCTTAGTGTTCTTTAACAGTAAGCATAGGCAATGTATTCCTCCAAGGCGCGCATGGTAAGCAATTCATAGAAAAAAAATATTAACTCGCTTCAGGAGTCGAAAAAACGAATAATCTATCACCATAAACACATCAACAATCAATTCGGGCACATGGTGATCCGCAACCTTTGGATAAACGAGGAAATCCGTCGAACATAAGAATCTATCATCCTCCACTCCAAGTCCCTTTACTTCATCATCCACCATCTCCATCTCTAAATTGTTGAAAGCTTTGGGTGGCTCCAAAATAGACTTGGCCTTCGCATCTTCCTTGATTAATTCGTCCACCACGTCAAAATCAAAATTCATTAACGGTTCGTGTGGCATAACATCCTCATCTAAAAATTCATCAAAATTTATATCGTCCACAGCAACGTTGTTTGCATTTATCCCCAAAATTGCTGCCTCCCGGTTGAAAAACTCGGCGTTGTCGTCTAAACCATCCAGTTCAAGAGGAGTAAATTCATTTTCTAAAATTTGCTCATCCCCTCCAACTCCTTCAATTAAGCTTGAATTCGCAGCATCCACCGGAATCTCTATTGGCATAACGTGAGGCTCAACAATCACATTCTCCAAAATCGGCACCACGTCGTATTCTTCCATGCAAGACTCAAACAAACTCATCACTACATCAACCTCCGGATTCCCCAAGGGCAAAATCTTCACATCATCATCCAACACGACATCATCAAGCACAAGAGGGACAAATTCATCCAAATCTTCCATAACCTCATCGTTACATTCCTCCTCTAAACAAGTAGTTGGGCTCGGAATCTCTACCTCGACGATGGGCTCCACAACATCAATAATTGGTTCCTCATCCCCCGCGCTCGACGATTCTCTCAACGAAGCTATTATTCGAGCACTCGAACTCTCTAAATACTCCGCAATCTTAGATAAGTCATCATCCGTTAATTGCTCAATGTCGTCTGCATGAAAAATGGTCTCAGCTTCTTGAACCTCTTGCCGCGCTAAAAATTGATCATCAAGCTCGTGTTCGTCACAGCTAGGATAATAGGAAAAGTGGTCGTAAGAAGCATTAGACTCTGTGGAAATATCATCCTCCAGTGGCTCCTCGGTAAACATAACTTGGCATTCAGTCACCCAATGCCCAAGTGCTCCGCAGCGGCTACATTTATGGCTCGAAAAGTAAGAATTGTAAGACTCGTCAATAAAAATGTGTGGGGTGTATGGAGGCATCATCTCGGCTTGAGTAGTATTGTTGCCATCTAGGAGTGTAAAATTTCAACGTGAATTCTTCGTATACGTCCTCCCAATTTGGCAAAGAATCGGGCCCCAAGTTTATCAGCCATTGATATGCTTTACCATTTAGTTGCCACAGAAAGAAACGCCTCCTAATTTGCTCTCTTGTAAGGTTGAGACGAGGAAAAGTCTGGGTGACTGCTTCGTATTTTCGAATGAACTCCACCGGATCCTCGCTCTCATGCCCATGGAATTCCGGCAGTTGTGCGTAGTACCAATCATCTATTTCATACTCTTTCATCGAAGGATTTATTGGAATGGCCGGTCCAGGAACAGGAAAATCGAATGGATTTTCATACCATTGTTCGCTGTCGATTGAAATCCTCGACTTCTCGACATCCTAGCATCAACAGCAAACAACATCAACGCATCGAGTGGAAAACAAAGAACCTTTATACAAATAGACAGAAAAGCAAATAACACGAACAAACATTATCAAAACCTATTTCAGTCCCCGGCAACGGCGCCAATTTTTGATTCGAGCTTTTGCGTGTGCCTACTTTATAAATAATTGTCAGAAATTTAATAGCTCGCCCGCAAAATAACGGGATCGCGTGTAGGTTTGGCAAGCTTAACTCGAGTCGTCTCTCAAGGACTGACGTTCGGGATTTTTAATGTTTGTTTAATCACAATGTTTAACACGAGAACTTGTATAAATTTGGTTTTTGAAAATTATCAACTACTAATAAATTTAAAAGCATCAACTAATTATGATTAACTAATTAATTTATCCTAATTAATTAACTAAAGCTTCAAACTAAATTATCTAAGAATTATTAATCTAGGGATTTTTAAAGCAAATAAATTCTAAATTAATTAACTAGCATGCATCAAACTACTATGAACTAAATTTAACATATGAATTCTCAAGAACAAGATCAATCTCAAAATTCTCAAGCAATAACATAGCAATAACCAATTATCAACTAATTATCAAAACTAAAGCAATAATTAAATTAATCATGAACAAATCATCACCAAGCATGAACAAGAGAATAAACGCAGCGACTAATTAATATTAAAAACTAAAATCTCAGGTTCAAACTTCAGCGATTCAACGTTCAAATCAATCGAAATAACTAAACGGTTCAAGAACTCAAACGAAAACAATTAAAATCTAAAAACTAAGAATTAACTAAAGTTTAGAGAACTTATTAAGTAGCTAAAGGTGCTGAAGTTGCTCTGAAAATCCGTGTTATAGATGGTTGATCTTGGTCGAGAAATCGGAGCTTGAACGAACGTCTTCGTCTTGGTGCTTCGGGCCTTGAATCTTCGACTTAGATCTTTAAAATATGTTGTAGGGTGTTGAAAATAGGTTTCTCAACCCTAGGTAAGTGTCTTGGGTCGTGGTTATATGTTTAAACCGAAATATAAAGGGATTATATAGTTATTTCATGACTTGGCGCACAAGAAACCCTAAAAATCACGAAACTGGGACGTCGCGTCGACGGTGCGTCGACTGACGCGTGCCAATGCTCGGTGTCGGTGCTGCCTGGGCGTGCACGTCGGCTGGGCGGGTGCGTCGACGGTGTGCGTCGACATCGACGCTTCAGCAAGTTGCGTCGACGTTGCGTCGACATCGACGCTTCAGCAAGTAGCGTCGACAGTGCGTCGACGGAGCGTCGACTGACGCAGGTTATGGCTCGGCGTCGACTCACGCAGCTCGGCAGGCAGTGTCGGCATGGCTCGGCAGGTCTTTCTAGAACGATTACAGGTAAAACTCCGTTATAGAAAGTCTGACAGTTCTAAATCCTTCAAATCATGCCCCGTTTTCGCCGAAACTCCAATCGTTGGCCCAACCTTGACTACGTCCAAACCTAAATACCTCAAAACACTGAAAATAAACATAAAATTAAGTAAATATAATAAAATAAGTTGGAGATAAGAAAATACGAAAATAAGCTCATTTTATCCAACTTATACCTAAAAAAATAATAAAAACTAAATAGAATACTAACTTAAATCAAGACAAATACACGTAAATCACAAATACACGACGACCTGATAAGCTTCCAAAAATGTTCATGGCGACCTAGCCGATCCTGCAAAATAACACCTTCAGCTAAGGCGGGGGGCGGCCCCGGTGATGGTCCTCCGATGCTTAAGTTAGATAGTGCGAGAGATAGTCCGAGAGATCAATCCGTCATAAACAACTTAAAAATATAAAGAGGTATGCACCCCTTTTATAAAGACAAGAGAAGTGTTCCCCAAGCCAGGGTTCCCTTCTCCCACCATACTTTCGTAAATACCATGACCGTCTTAGAATTAGGATTTATCCTGTATGTTAACTTAAATTACAAGAATAGGCCTGGTCCTGTAATTCTTTTCATACAGTTCGTCGGGACCCCATAAGACCATCCATATAAGCCCACTTGGGCCTGACATTTATAAAGCCCATGACCGAGCTTAACAACTAGCACCCAACACATAAAGCATAAGAGGTTGTGACCCTATATGAGAACTCGTCCTCATACTCCAGGTCTCTATTCTTCAAATTAGCTCGCTTACCATAAATACCCTCATATATTACGTATGGATTTTAGTGACGTATCATATATATATATTGTTGAGGAATTTATTCTTGGCAATAATTCGTATTTTGTTATTTGCCTTTCTTGGGCACAAAATAAGTTAGGAAACTAGATTTAGGAATTTATTGTGTTTCCTAGTTTATGTTTAAGACTTTATTAGTTTCCTAGATTATGTTTAGGATTTGTTTTTATTTGTTTACCTAGTTAAGGATTCTACGATTGTCTATTTAAGACAATAGAATCCTAAAGCTAAAAACGACTTTTTACGCACGGGATTTTGCAGAAGAGATCGACGCAAAGCAAGATGCAAGACGCAAGAGCAAGAACACGAACAACTACTTGAAGCCATTGTTCGATATTGTCAAGCTATTTGAAGTTGCGTGACCAACGGAGAAGATCTTGATCAACATAGGCGACAAGTATTTAGTATCATGTGTTTTGATACTTTAGTTTTCATATATTACTTAATATTTTTGTATTGATCAAAAAACAAAGAAGTAATATAGTTTTCGGGTTTGTACACCCAGGTTCACAAGTACTTTTACTTGTGAACTGAATTTATTTAAACCGTGTTCTTGAATTTATTTTCCGCTGCATATTATTTTTTTACTCTGGTCGATGTTGTTAATCAGTGTTGTTAAAATTTGTTAACAACATCGTAAATCTGAGACTTATTTTCAAAACCATAGATCTTCAAATTTAACAATTGGCATCTAGAGCGGGTTACTTAACCTTTTAAGTACTGATCCTTATTTTTAGATATTATGGATTCTCAAGGCAACCCAAGACCACCGATCCTCGACGGTGAGAATTATTCCCTCTGGAAACAAAGAATACGCTGACACTTAAAGAGCATTGATGAACGCGCATGGAGAACTGTCTTTGTTGGATGGGAAAAGCCACGTGTCACTGATGGCGAAGGTGATGCCATTCCCAAAAGGGAGGAAGATTGGACTGCTGACGAAGTGGCTGCAGCAAACTGGTTTCCAAATGTATTAATACTTTGTGCAGTTATGTTGATACAAGTTACTATAGAGTCATCAAGAATTGCGAGTCAGCAAAGGATGCATGGGACGCACTCCAAAGTGTTTGTGAAGGAACTGCGAGTGTAAAGAAATCTAGGCTGATAAAGTTGATGTCAACTTTCGAAGAGATGCGAATGGATGAGAAGGAGTCAATCATGGATTATGCAATGAGAGTATCAGACATCACTAACGAGTGCAGAGAGCTTGGTGAGTCGATAACTAACTCTTGACTTGTAGGAAAACTTCTGAGGTCTATTTCGAAGAAATATAATATGAAGGTGGTTGCCATCGAAGAGTCTAAAGATGTTGATAACATTGACTACAACACCTTAATTGGAAACCTCAAGTAGTATGAGATGGAACACCTTGGTTCCAACTCAAAGGAAAAGAATGTTGCTTTTTCATCCGATGTGAATCCAGTCAACGATGACGATGACGAGGAGTTTGATTTCAATGGGATTTTGAAGAAAACGGAATCTACCACGCTTGGTGAAGACGAATTGTCGTTTGTTACCCAATGCTTAAACAATTTCTTGAAGAAGAAGAATAGCCTTGGAGGCTCAAATACGAAGACTAGTCCACAGGTGTCCACTTCAAAGTTCACTGGACGTGCTCTTCCTAGATCTCAGTCCACATCTTCAATTCCAAACGCATCCAATCCAACAAGACCACTCAGTGAGGTGTAATGTCATGAATGTAAAGGTTGCTACTGATTTCACTGAGGATGTTAATGATTCTGATTCTACTGAACCTGTTCCATCCTTATTTACCCATGTGGTTTGGGAAGACGACGTCCATGTTGATATCCTTGAAACCAACATCATTTTCTTGAATGTAGAAATTCCTGATTATCATAAGGAGTATGAACTACTGAGTGTTGAGCACCAGCAATTGTTTGCCAGTTGGGGAAAATAGGTATTCAAGGTCAAGGATCTAGTGAAAGAAGTAGAAAAACTGACCAAAGAGAAGGATGATCAGCTTGACATAATTGTTCGTCTGGAAACATCTCTTACCAAGAAGGATGCTGAGCTAGAAAAGGTGAGAACCAAACTGACAAAGGTTCAAGGAACCATATCAAATCTGAACAAAGGCAAGGCGAAGCTTGATGAAATCCTGGAGATCAGCTTTCCTGAAACCTCGAAGCAAGGAATAGGATTTAAACCAAATCCGCAACCTCAAGTGCCAAGTCAGGAGAAGAAATTGCCCAAGAGACATAAGAAGAGAAAGACACAGTTCGTGTGCCATCATTGTGGCGAGCCCAGACACATTCGGCCTTTTTGCTGGAAGATCATAGGCGAGAGAAGGCAATTTTAGAGATTTAATGCGGCTGCTAAATACAATATTGGTTTCCGTCATACCAACATCAATACCAACACCAGGTTCAAACAAGTGTGGGTCAAGAAGAATAACGTCAAGTGTAACATGAGCCATACCTCACTGAAGTCCCACGTCCTTGGAGCCTGGTATTTTGATAGTGGATGCTCTAAGCCTATGACTGGGTCCGAGGAGATGCTTTCCAACATTGTCAGATTTCGAGGTGGAAAGGTAAAGTACGGTGGAGGCGCAAATGGTCAAGTTGTTGGCCAAGGAACTCTCCATGTTCCAGGCATTGTGACTCTTGAAAATGTGCTGCTAGTAGAAGAACTTACTGAAAATTTGATTAGCATAAGTCAACTGTGCGACGGTGGTTTCAGTGTCAAATTCAACCGAGAGAAGTGTGAAGTCTACGAGGAGAATGGACCATGTATTCTCATTTATCATAGGACTTCAGATAATTGCTACCAAATCCAAAGTGATGCTTTTTGAAAACTGTCCCAATTAAGTGATGCTGAGTTGTAGCATCACAAACTTGGACACGTGAATTACAAGATGATGGACAGGTTGGCCAAAGAAGAAGCTCTGAGTGGAATGCCTAATCTCAACACCAATATCATTCCTGTGTGCGAGGCATGCTAGAAAGGAAAGCAAGTAAGGGTGCCTCATCCAGTCCAACAAAGTCTCACTACATCATCTTACTTTGAACTTCTACATATGGATCTCATGGGACCACTTGAGGTTGAGAGCCTTGGTGGTAAGAGGTATGTGTTAGTGATTATTGATGATTTTTCTAGATTCACTTGGGTATAATTTTTAAAAGAAAATTCTGAAACTTTTGAGGCTTTCAAAAAACTTGCAAAGAAGCTGTGTGTAAGGTTTAATGTGAATATTGGTAGGATTAGAACTGATCATGGAAAACAGTTTGAAAATGCTTCTTTTTCTAAATACTATACTTCTGAGGGCATAAGTCATGAATTTTCTTCACCTATTACTCCACAATAAAATGGCATAGCCGAACGTAAGAATAGGACTCTTGCTGAAATGACTAGAACTGTGCTTATTTCTAATGGCATTGCAAAACGTTTTTGGGCTAAAGCAATGAACACTGCATGTCATATTACAAATAGCTCTTATTTTAGACCAGGTTCATGTGCTACTCCCTATGTATTGTTGATGGGAAAGAAACCTAACTTGAGCTATTTTCATGTGTTTGGATGTATTTGTTATGTTCTCAATGATAGAAATCATCTAGCTAAAATAGACTCAAAAAGTGATAAGTGCATTTTCATGGGTTATTCCCAAAACAGTCATGCATATAGGTTGTTTAACCTGAGAACTAGAAGCATGTTTGAGTCAGTCAATTTCAAGTTCGACGATCTAACGAGTGGAGTCAAACCTACCGAGGATAATGTTCTGGTTTATGATCAAAATCCTCAAGAAAATGTCACCCTCCTTAAGTTGATAGTGCAGGTATTGAGAACAAAGATGCAGGTACTGAACCCAGAGAATTGAGTGATGTTGATACCAATGTTGTTACTGGGATACCAACATCAGAACCAACATCGAGCCAAGTCGTAGAATCTGATTCTGATTCAGAAGAAGAAGATCCTGTTGATCCCATTGATCTTCATCAAAGGGATATTCCATCCAGAATCCAGAAAAACCACCCCGTGGGCCAAATTATCGGTGATTTAGATAAAAGGAGTACAAGACGGAGACAGATTAATTTCAAAGAGATGGTCAGGTACGTATGTCTATTTACTAATTGTTCTAAGATTCGTGAGTCTTTGTATCTTTCTAAAATAGAGCCCAAGCGAGTGGAGGATGCACTCAAGGATGAGTTCTGGATTCGGGCAATGCAAGAAGAGTTGGATAAGTTCGCCAAAAACGAAGTTTGGGATTTAGTGCAACGACCTGAAAATTCCCACGTGACCGGAACAAAGTGGATATTCAAGAACAATACTGATGAAGCAGGCAACATTGTGAGGAAAAAATCTTGACTTGTTGCACAAGGGTATACACAAATTGAAGGGATTGATTTTGATGAAACACTTGCCCCTGTTGCCCGCATTGAGTCGGTAAGGCTTTTTCTTTCTGTTGCTTGTCATGTGAAGATTTCATTGCATCAAATGGACATTAAGAGTGCTTTTTTAAATGGAGTCTAGAGTGAAGAAGAGTATTTTGAGCAGCCTAAAGGATTTGTGGATCCTCAAAGACCAAATTTTGTTTTAAAACTGAAAAAGGCTCTTTATGGTTTAAAATAAGCTCCTAGAGCTTGATATGAAAGACTAACTAAACATTTGCGTTATTTGAACTTTAGACGAGGGGAAGTTGATAAAACTTTATTCCTTCTTAAATCTACTAAGCACATCTTAATCGTCTAAATTTATGTGGATGATATTATTTTTGGATCCACTAATGAGCAGATGGTCAAGGAGTTTGTTACTCGGATGTCCGATACATTCGAGATGAGCATGGAAGGTAATCTCTCATACTTTCTTGGTTTACAAATCAAATAGCTTGATGACGGTATTTTCCTTTCCCAGGCTAAATATGCTAAGAAATTAGTTAAAAAGTTTAGTTTAGAAAGTGAAACTCACAAGAAAACGCGCCGCTGGGAAAAACTGTGAAGCTGTCGAGAGACGATGTTGGTAAGGGTGTTGATAACACCATGTACAGAAGTATGATAGGGAGTTTGTTGTATTTGACAGGAAGTAGACTAGATATTATGAATAGTGTGTGCTTATGTGCTAGATATCAGTCTAATCCAAAAGAGTCACACTTAAAAGCAGTTATAAGAATAATTAGGTATATTGCTGGTACAGCTGAACTAGGTGTGTGGTACACAAAAGATACTGGTACTGAACTTGTAGGGTACACTGATTCGGACTGGGCTGGGGATGTGGTAGATAGAAAGAGTACTATAGGGGGCTGTTTTTTCTTGGGTAACAATCTAATCTCTTGGTACAGCAAGAAACAATATTGTATTTCTCTTTCTACAGCTGAAGCCGAGTACATTGCAGCTGGAAGTGCGTGCACACAATTACTGTGGATGAACCAGATGATAGAATACTACGGTCTGCACAGTAGTATCTTGACTGTGTTGTGTGACAATTCCAGTGCCATTGACATCTTCAAAAATCCAGTCCAGCATTCTCGAATAAAACACATTGACATAAGGTACCACTTCATTCGAGACCTAGTTGAGAGGAAGATTGTTAGCCTTGAGCATATTGGAACAGATAATCAGCTTGCTGACATCTTCACTAAGGCATTAGATTTCGAGACCTTTTCTCGTTTGAGAAGAGATCTCGGTATGTGCATTGTCTGAACCAATGTTAGTTTGTGATGTTGTGACACCTTATATCAACATCAGTCACAACATCTGTATAATTTTGCATGCATTTTTATATTTCTTTTCATACATAATCATAATGCATTGAGTTTGATTGAAAGTGCAATAAGGTCCTGTGTTGCAATAAAAGTGACAGC
The DNA here is from genome assembly GCA_014905375.1 of Phtheirospermum japonicum. NCBI lineage: Eukaryota > Viridiplantae > Streptophyta > Magnoliopsida > Lamiales > Orobanchaceae > Phtheirospermum > Phtheirospermum japonicum. The sequence continues at coordinate 2,538,531 of BMAC01000044.1, read as the reverse complement.
AAAAAGAATCAAACTCTTCAATTGGGTGATTGTGGGACTTGCCCGCAGAAACAGGTTTTCTCCCAGGTCCAAAAACAAGAGGTTTTTAACAGCAATTGTTGAAGATTAAAAGATTCAAATCCCTTCAAGGATGAAGAAAATCTGGATACAAAATGATCCAATCTTTAAATATTACCTTCTTGAGAGATCTTGACGTAGTCATTAACTTGGGTTAAGGGGTAAGTTTCCATTGACTTCACCTGGGGCAATGTTGGTTTATAATGTTGTCAGTAATAAAAAGCAACATTGGATCAAGTCACTGAAATCATTATATGTTTTTGTATATTCTTTTAGGTCATGATTTTTAGGCATCCCGTAGGACATACATACTTTGTGAAGATGCCGTCTTGCTGTGTGTGTGTTACTTGTGTTCTTGTCTTTCTTGAAATCTCTTAATTTTGTTTTGAGTTGAGCTAAGCAAGTGTTTCAGTGGAGTTAAAATCGGACGGCTGGACAGGTAATAACGAGGTGAATTTGGTGAGTGAAAATTAACATTGCACAAGATTGGTACTATTGGGATGATGGTTCATAAATTCTAGCTTTGTATTTTCAGCCGATTTTGTAAATTAGGTTGTGCAATTTTATTCTTTTTTAAAAAAAAGGAGGAGATAATTGTGTTGTTTTGAGAAGGAAATAAACATCATGTCTTTAGCCCCTAATTCCGCCGGTTGAAAAATTAGGGTTATTTTCCTTTTATTTTCGATTTTTCTCTCTCTCCTTCAACAACCACTTTTTGAGACTATAAATACTTGTTTTGATTTTACCATTTGATCACCTTCCCAATTACCCCTCTGCAAATTCACTCTCCTGCTCTCTTACGTCTCTCCCAAAATTCTCTATCTCTTGTTACTGTTATTTCTTTGAGATTTTGCAGAATGTCGAACTCGTCGTCATCGTCTTCGATACTAGAATTACCGGCAGAACTCAGCCGCACCAGTGAACAGATCCCTGCACCCTATGTGCGAGTTGTTGGCCTGGATATTCGCGCCGAAATCGGTGGTGGTTCCTCTTCCATCCCACCACCGCTATCAACATCACACCACCCTTGCCGGCAAAAGATTCCCGTGCTGCTGTTCTAATTTTGCTGCCGATTGACGCCGTTCCTGTTTCGCAAGTGTTCCCAGGACAGCCTGGGAATGAAATTGATGTTGATGATCCCCCCAACTTGGCGTTTGTTGCTGAGACTTTTGGGCGAGTGGGGAATCCTACCTTGAAGAGGTCGAGGCGCCTGCGCAATATCCCTCCCGGTGTTGTGCCGCCCGTAGTACTGAAGAGTAAGGCTGGGCCGCGTCTCCATGTGCCTATTGAACATATGAACCTCCAGGGGGATGTCACTGTGATGTCCGATGCTGATGATGAAGATTTTGTTCCTGCTGCTCCGATTGAAGGGTCCGAGCCACCGCTTTCTTCTGCCCCGCCTTTGCCGGAGAAGAAGTTTACTCGCCAGAAATAACTTGTGAGGAAGGATGACAGGAGACCTAGCCAGGCCAAAGTCAAGGTCTCTCTTAAGTCCTCTGCGACTGAGTATTCTTCTCCTACATACACTGAGTTGGATTGTATCACCGGCGAAGTGACTATCTCTGCCAAACCGGCTGTCGATGTTCCTCCTCCATCCACTATTCATGAGGATCAACCTGCGTTCGATCAAGAATTGTTTGAGTATTCCCCTGATTCTTCGTTTGATGTCCCTCTTCGGGAAATTCTGAATGCGTGCAGGATAGACTAGAAGAAAAAACAAAATTGCATTGGAGGATGATGTTGCTCCCCATGTTGGTTCCTCTATACCAGCATCACATCGTTCATCGCCTGTTTCCTCCTCCAGTCCTGCCTCAGTTCCAATTGCTTCTCATGCTTCTACACTGACATCTTCCGGTGCCTGTAATCATTCTCAGTTCTCCTCGGATACTGCCTCTCCGACTCCTGAGCTTGAGGATATGGTGCCCTTTTTGGAAGATTTTTTCACTGCTGAGGCTGCCGATTTGTTTGCCACCTACCACACCAGACATATTATCGCCGAGCGGTGAGTCCCGGTTGAACTGTTTGAGAAACACAACCTCATCGCTTATCTTCAATACAAAGATATGTACTCCACAGTTTCAACTGCCATGCCTTTTTTCCGAGATATTGTGGTCGAGTTTTATGCAAATCTTTTGCCATCTATTGTTGATTTGGAGTCTGAGAACTATGGCAAAGTTTTTGTGCGTGGAAAAGTATTCTCTTTCACCCCGGCTTTGATTAATGACTTGTTTGGCACTGAGCCATACCGGGGTGACTCGACTGTAGATGATATGAATGGGGTTGTTTCGTTTTTGTCTGGTGGTCCTGTTAGTGCTTAGTTTGAACAGCTACCCAGTACTCGTCTTTCGTCTCTGTACTCTATTCTACATAAACTTGCGATTTGTAATTGGGTTCCCTCCAAGAACACAACGTGTGTTACGGGGCCTCAGGCCCAGTTCTTGTTTAGACTTGGGTGGGGAATTCCTTTCAGTTTTGGTCAGCATGTTTTTGACACCATTGCTAAGTTTGCCACCACGAAGTCTGCGGTCTCGTTGTGTTTTCCATCTTTGATTTTCAGCTTGCTCTAGAATTAAGGGTTGATGCTTCGTCCTGATGATGTGCTCACAGGTGAGGATGATTGGTTTGCTTTGAGAGGTCAGCATGTTACTGGTGCCCGAGTCATTGATCTGCCTTGGCAAGCACCGCTTCCAGCTGATGTTACTAGTGATGTTGGGAGGGGTGATCCCAACATGGTCCACATTTCTGCACAGGTCCTTCGTGCCCATGTGGCTTCCATTGATTTGCAGATGACTCAATTGAAGGCTCTTCGTAGATATCTCTTGAAAGCCCTTTCGCTTTCTGGTCAAAAAGAGGGAGAGGTTGATGATGCTGCTGCTGAAGATGTTGATGATGATGTTGCTGAAGAAGACGCTGCTGAAGATGTTGCTGATGTTATTGGTGAAGATGCTGTTGCTGCTGAAGCCTTGGCGAGCCTTGCTCAAGAAAAGTGAAGGAAACGAGTTCGCACTCGCAATAAGGTTTTGAGGAGAATGATGAAAATGCAGAAGAGGAAGAGGAAAGAGAGTGGTGAAGGAATTTCGACATCCCCTCGTCGTTCGAAGAGGGTTCGAGGTCAATAAGTTCCTTGTTGGTTAGTTTTGTTAAGTTTTTGAACAATGTTGGTCTGTAATGTTGGTTTGAATTTTAACAACATTGGGTATTTTGTTTAGGGGGAGTTTTATAATTTAGGTGGAGCTAGTATTTATTTTCATTTATGTTTGCGTCGTAGTGTTTTGTCCAGAAAGGCAAAAGGGGGAGATTGTTGAGGGATTTATTCTTGGCAATAATTCCTATTTTGTTATTTGCCTTTCTTGTGCACAAAATAAGTTAGGAAACTAGATTTAGGAATATATTGTGTTTCCTAGTTTATGTTTAAGACTTTATTAGTTTTCTAAATTGTGTTTAGGATTTGTTTTTATTTGTTTACCTAGTTTAGAATTCTAGGATTGTCTATATAAGACAATAGAATGTTAAAGCTAAAAACGACTTTTTACGCACGGGATTTTACAGAAGAGATCGATGCAAAGCAAGACGCAAGACGCAAGAGCAAGAGCAAGAACACGGAGAACTACTTGAAGCCATTGTTCGATATTATAAAGCTATTTGAAGTTGCGTGACCTACGGAGAAGAGTTTGATCAACCTAGGCGACAAGTATTTAGTATCATGTGTTTTGATACTTTAGTTTTCATATATTACTTAATATTTTTGTATTGATCGAAAATCAAAGAAGTAATATAGTTTTCGGGTTTGTACACCCAAGTTCACAAGTACTTTTACTTGTGAACTGAATTTATTTAAACCGTGTTCTTGAATTTATTTTCCGCTGCATATTATTGTTTTACTCTGGTCGATTTTGTTAATCAGTGTTGTTAAACTTTGTTAACAACATCGTAAATTTGAGACTTATTTTCAAAAGCATAGACCTTCAAATTTAACACACACACACACACACACACACACACACACACACACATATATATATATATATATATATATATATATATATATATATAGGATTAGGTTCAAATGAGACTACAAGAAAAACTGGAAATTAGCAACGGATTTTAGAGACAGATTTTCCATTGATAATAGAGACAGATTAGCAACGGAATAGCAACCAATTTTTCAAAAAAAATTTAAAATTATTATTTTTAAATAATTTAGCAACGGAATAAAAATTCGTCTCTAATTAGAAACGAAAGTATGGTCCGTTGCTAATTAGAAACGGAATAGCAACGGAATTTGTGACCGTTTCTAAATAATTCCCCATTTTCTATTCTATTTATCATTTTTAGCAACGGACATTAAATTTGTGGCTAATTACTTGAAGTTTTAGAGACGGAATATATATCCGTTGCTAATATATCAAATTTATCAACCGACATTAAATCCGTGTCTAATTAATTATAGTTTTAGAGACGGAAATATAAATCCGTTACTAATATATCAGATTTAGCAACGGACATTGAATCTGTCTCTAAATTTTCCCCAAAATTATTATCCTCAGCCCTCGTTTTCAATCTCACTTTCATTCATTTCTGCAAAACCTCAATTCGCCGGCGATTTCCACCAAAAATTCCCCCAAAATTCGCTGGTCATCGTTTTAGATTTTCATTTTCCGTTCGCACCAGCCAAGAAGGTCACCTCGAAAGAAAACGCCCAGCCCATTTTCCTTTCGCCGATCATTTCTTTAAAGCTTCCATTCGCCGGCGATTTCCACCAAAAATCTCCGCTCGTCGTTTTATATTTTCGTTTTCCGTTCGCAGCAGCCAGGAAGGTCACCTCGACAGAAAATGCCCATCCCATTTTCCGTTCGCCGCTTGTTTTCGTTTTCTGTAAAGCTGGGTATTTTTTCTCTTTCTTTCTGGTGTTGGCGATTTTCTTTTCCTTTTAATTAGAATGTGCAGGTGGCTCTTAGAGCCAAGTGGTCTGGAACTCCACTTCTTCTAGAAGCCGGTTATGCTTTCTCTCTCTCTATGAATCCTAATGGTTGGTTTGATGTGATTTTAAGGGGCATGATATGCAGTTTTTTCATTGTAATGTTTGTGTTATGAAATTGTGTTGATTCTTGGCATTTTGGTCTTGGATTGTATTTTGAATTATGATGGTTAATTTGGTAGTCCTCGCATATGCTTTGGTCAAGCTGCATTTATCCAACGAATTTATTGCTCAAAAGATAATTGCTCGATGATACGAAGTCATTGTTCTGTTATTTTTTTTTCTTGCTAGAGAACAGGAATGGATTTTTATTTTATTTTTTTAATAAAGAATGAATTTCGAGAGCGTGATTGGATGTGAGATGAAAATGTATGAAGAAAGTTGATTTTGATATAGAATTAGTAAAATAATAATTGATAGTTAGAATTATGTGAGTCGATAAATGATGAAATTTACTGGAAATGTGGAATAATGAATAGTGATTTAATGTTTTTTGTTTTCTTAAATATGAGTAGAAATGATTCATGGATGGGGAAAAAAAGTAAATAGTGCATTTCCTGAAAATTTTCATAAGCAACTGTTTTTGATGTTTTCTTCGGCATATGATTTTTTTTCTTGCTTATCCAATCGCTAGCTTAGTTTTTAGTTTGATAGGCAGTGTTGCTGGCTTACTTTAATATGTATATTATGCTACTGAGTTATAGAAAATGTTTTTAGCTGTCGTTAACATTTTTTAGTTGTTTGTAGAATAATTTACGACTTTTCAAACTCGTAAATCAACTGATTTAGAGTGTTCAAGCCTCCACAAGCCAGAAGCGATGGGATCATCTGAGGACAAGTTGAGAGATTGTGCAGTGTGGATATGATATCCAACTTGGCCCGAGTGCTAATGCAAATGGTGGTAAATCGAGAGTCTAGAAATTGTAAAATAAGCTGAATTGCGCCCGAAGAAGCGATTCTGATTTTATTTGCGGAGCAAGTGGAGAGGACCAAAAGAGCTGTCAATGAGAGTTCCATTAAAGCTATGTTTTGGCATCGGAGGATCTTTAGTATTGCTGGTATGGCCCCTGCTTTTTCTATACAAACTTTGTTCCTGCAAATTATTAAACAAGAAAAAAAAAGCATAAGATTAATTGTAAGAATGACTCTGAAGTTTAGACTAAATTACAAAAAACTTCAGTTAGTTGTTTAAAGAGTACTTCCCCTGATGATTTGCATAGTTAAAAAATACGAGGAGATATTCATAATTATTTAAAAAACTACTGTTTAAGAAAAAAAAACTAAACTAAAATTTAGAGGTAGCTTCTTCAATCAACTCAATACATAAAATCACATACAAATGTGAATGGAACTTGTGTTTTTAGTTCCAATTCTACTCCAAACATAAAAATAAATAAAATTATGAGATTATGCTAACAAATATTGACACCAACCTTGTTAGAATAAGGTGACCAACAAGCCAACTTGTGGCTGTGGTCTGACCATTTTCTAGTAATACAATTGGTTTTTATTCGTAATAATATCTTTTATATATTGGCATTCCATATCTTTTATCCCATGCTAGTTGCATAGGTATGGTCCTGATGAAGTTACTTTATTACGGTGGATTGGTCTAGCAGAACCGTGAGATAATCCAGCACGTAATGTAATTCGTCGAACTTGTTCCTAGTCAAAGGGTTACGCCATAATGAGGATACAGGCATTTCCCATAAAGATTAGTACTTAGTGAATGTGGAACGCATCTCATCGGTCACGGTGTCTGGACATCGACATACATAAGTAGGTGCTCATAAGATGAGTTCACTGAACTCCCTCACCTAGAAGTCTCTAAGTGGTTCCCACTCATCGAGTAGATGATTTCTATGGTATAACGTACAACATTAATCCTTAAAACCCAGACCTCACCGTGACTTCACTAGAGGACAGGCTATGTTGTGACCTGTCTCTGTGTCTTTTTGGAGGCGAATCAAAAGGGGCAACGTTCACATAGTCGGGAATCTAGTGGGAAGTCTGTGCATGGTTGTAGGGGATTCGGACGCATGATAAGTCATGGATGTCCTGTGTGTTCTGATGGTTGAAAAATCCTCGGAGTCTCTGGCCAGAGCTGATAGTGGGGTGTTTAGAGAAATGTGTTTCTCTAAGTCACAGACGAACGGATTATCTCGAAACTAGAACGTACACACAATTATTGAACTAGAAAGAGGTCTCGATGAACCAATGTCTCTTGTTCAAATGGGACATAGATCGCGAAGGGATCGTACTGTACATATAAGCTATATCACAAGATTCTTGCAGGCACTTCATTTGTATCTAGGGAATTATGATGCGTTGTTGCTAGGCGCCTCTCATAATTCATTGAGTTCTGGTTTGACCAGTGATTAAGTAAAATGAGTTTTATTTAATCAGAGACTCTAAGGGACGAGTTCATATAAGAATAAAATGTTGTTCGAATCACAATGTGTTGTGAACCCACGGGAGACGAGCCACTAGCCGGACGCCACACACCTCCGCACGCCAGCCGGATTTCTACCGCGCCGGAGCTCTCCAGTCGTAACCAGCCTGTCGTCTCCGCCGTGCCGTGCCGGACGCTGCATCTCCGCAGCCGAGGATCGCCGGGACAACGTACCTCCGCACGCCAGCCGGTTTTTCTGTCGCGCCGGAGCTCTTTAGCCACCACCCACTGCGACCAGCCGTGTCTGGAGCTCGACACGATTAGCGCCGCCGCTGTGTGCCGTTTCACGCTGCGTTCTCGCCGCCAGCGCATCACACCCGACTGCGTCGCTGCCGTCCCGCGTCGGACTCCGTCTCGCTGCTCCCGACGTCGCGCTTGTCTCCGTACGGCTGTGCAGTTCCAAACCTCCTGCCCGCAGCCGAGGATCGCGTCGCCATTCCGTTCCGACCGCCTGCGTGCCTGCCACCACCCTCAGCGTGCCCGGACTCCGCCGCACTGTTGCTGTGCCGTCGCGACAGCGTCGCTGCCGTGCCGTGAGGTACAATGGCAGATATATATATACTTAGTTATATATGTGTGTTCTGTATATGAAGTATATATATATAAGTTTAAATATGTGTTGTGTTTTATATATGTATGTGTACTGTGCATGATATATATATATATATGTATTGTGAGTATATAAGTAATATATATGCATGCCTAGAGTATATAATATGTATATAACTATATTAAAGGTGCATGCATGCTTAATGTATATATATAAATATTTGCATGCATACTGTAATATCATATATATGCATGCTGAACTTATATATGATATATATATATATATATATATATATATATATATATATATATATATATATATATATATATATATATATATATTGTTTATGTATATTTAATATATAATCGTATATATAATTAATATATTAATATATATATATATATATAATTGTTATGTATATGTTTAGTATATTAAATAGAAACCGACCATGCTCGTTCGATTTTACGAAAATCGAATTGTTTCATTTATAAAGTAATTAAAACATTGTTTGAATTAATTGAAATTAAAATGGGCCGTCGTCAATTGAATTCGATTCAATTATTTAAAAATTTTTTGTTTTCCGCTGCGCGACGGTACTATCAAATCCCAACAAATCTATCACATCCACAGGCAAGACTGAGCAGAGCAAACATAGCAACCACAATGGATTCATAATCTTGGTTATCAACCATCTCAACCAATAGAGAACAAACTCCATTTTCACATAATCTCTGCTTTTGCTGACTGTTAAGCTTCCCAATTCCTTTGGCTGCCAAAATCTGAGTTTCTTTTCGCCGCATCGAAAGGCCTCTGCCATTGCTGCAAATTCAGCACCAATTATTGGATAAGTGTATAAATATGTGTAGTAATTAAGTAGAGTGATTGCTTGAAGAGGATGCAAGGTTCTAGATCTTTTTTAAGTTTGTTTATTTTTCTTTGTAGAGTGAGAAGCAATCCACTATCCCTCTCTTTCCTTAAATAGAAGTAACCACCTCCCATCTTTGGGCCAAGGACGGTTAAAAAAATAAAAAAGTACAAATTTTGAAATATTAAATAAAACACGAATTTTATATTTACTTTGAAAAATGAAAAACAAAAGAGTCATTATCTGATTAAAATATTTGTATATAAGAAACCCAGTCATCATGTCTTCTTTTATATATTTTTGGGATAGATGTTGTATTTTGTGCCAACTGAATAACAAACATAAACATTATATGCAAGGAAAACTGCAGCTCCATGCTGCATTTATATACCGGTGAACTTTAAAATGTGGACCTAATTCTATTGAACCTTTTTATAACAATAACAATACCTTGTTATTGTTATAACTTCCTCTGTAGTTGCATCTTGTAATCTAATAAATGTGATACTGCTTTTGTTGAGGGATTGATATTGAAGATTTTTATATTTCATGGCAGGTGTAACACTCGAAGATCCCCATATTGAGGATCTTAGCCAAGAAGTCAGAGGGTTCATATTCTCCCAGATTTTGTTTTGTTCAGCCTCTCACCCTCCAAACCAAAGAACATATAGATAGATTTTGTTTTGTTACATTTACTTTGTCGAGAAGTAAAAATGCGGATTTAGGGTTAAAGTTTGTGTGTACTCATGCAGGAGCGCAAACCAGAGTTAACATCTGAGGTAATGGCATTCAGGGATTATCTGTTGTCATCTACAATTTTCGATACACTAGATGTTTGGGAACTGAAAGGTAATTCTCACATTGTCCCTTAAAAAATACATGATAATGTTTAAGCAGTGGCTACTTTACTTATATTTGTTCCTACACTGCACAGATCTTGGACACCAAACTGCACAGAGGATAGTGGATAGTGCACGCCTCTGACCCTTTGCAGTCAATGCAAGAAATCAATCAAAATTTTCCTAGTGTTGTTTCTTCATTATCTCGTATGAAGGTAATACTATTTTTCTGCAGTTTACTTTGTGTGTGGGTTGGACAAATACATGGTGTCATGTTGTGGACTGATGTTGTGTAAATTAACTGTTTTGTAGCTAAATGACTCCATAAAAGATGAAATCATTGAGAATCAGCGAATGATCCCACCTGGAAAGCCCTTAATGGCTATAAAATGGTGCCTTAGTCAATGTCGAAGATATTGACCTTCATCTGTAAAACTTTTTCCCAGCTGTTATTCCTATTTACGTTTTGTCCTTAATAATACTTTTTATTTGACATTGTTTTTGTTTGTCGCTTTGTATTTTGAATATGTTGTTACTTTTTCATTTGATAATATTTTAAATGTCATTTTGAATTTTTGGATTGAGTTAAATTTGAGGTATTTTATAGTTTATTTGGTGATTTACAGGTTATATAAAATATTAAAAGAAGGTCCGATTTTGATACATTTAAATTAAACGGATAATCAATTCTATTGCTAAAAATGGGGGTTTCTATTTTAGCACGGATTTATTCCGTTGCTAAATTTCCAAATTAGAGACAGAATTTCCGTTGCTAAATTAGCAACGGACCTATTCTGTTGCTAAAATAGCTAAAAAATAGAATTATTATTTTAGCAACGGATTTATTCCATTGCTAAATATCCAAATCAGAGACGGAATTTTCGTTGCTAAATAGAAATGGACTTATTCTTTTGATAAATATCGGTATTAGAGACAGACTTTCCGTCTCTATTTAGCAACAGATTTAATTCTGTTACTAAATAGCAACAGATTAGAGACAGATTTTTCTGTCTCTATTTAGCAACGGAATTAATTTGTTGCTAAATTTAGCAACGGACATTATTTCCGTTGCTAATAATTAGCGACGAGCATTTTAGCAACGGATCTGATCGGTTGCTATTTTAAATTTAGCAACGGAAATAACTTATTAGCAACGAAAAAATCCGTTGCTAATTTCCAGTTTTCTTGTTGTGAGAACCATGTCATTATATGTGAATTTAGGGTCAATTATGGGCTTTAGATCTAATTAAATGGATGGATCAGATTTTTTGTGTATTTCCTTATTTGATTAAAAGTATTAGAATTCTCTAATAAAAGCACTATTGGTATATATAATGAAAATATTAATAAAGCACAGTGATTGTATAATTAAAGCACTGCTGGTATATAATAAAAGTACTAGTTCGCAAGTACTAGTTCGCAAGTACTAGTTCGCAGGTTCGCATATAATGACATGGTTCTATTTGAACCCACCCTTATATATATATATATATATATATATATATATATGGGTATGATTAATATATATATAAGTAACCAAGGACTACCATGATGCCTATACACAATCTCCATGAACAGATGGCCAACTGTTGAAGCCAATAAAGATACTTAAGATACTGAAAAGAGCTTAGGTTGTGAACGCGCCCAAAATGACCATAATAACACTCTTACCCCTAGAAATAGGCAATTGATCAATAAAGTCCATAGTTAAGTGTTTCCAGGGCTGGATAGGATTAAGAAGTGGTTGTAGTAGACAAGGGCTTTTCTGATTCTCATGCTTGCAAAGTTGACATTTGTGACAACTATGAATAGCATTATTAACTTGTTGCTTGATATTAAGCCACCAACACTGACTCTTAATCATTTATATTGTAGCAGTTTTCCCTGAATGGTCCCCCTCCACATAAGCGCATATACTGTACAAATTGTTTCTCAAATCAGTATCTAACCCCATATATGGACCGTCCCTTTGTACCTCAATAAACCCTTATGATAACTAAACTAAGATATATTATAGGGCAAGATGATAATCTCATAAAAAGTAGCATGTGATAATGTATCTTTGGTATATGATGCTTGTCTTTCCCCCACCCATGTTGGTATTAAGAAGGTGATAGGCTGACAGCTACCATTATTCACATTTTTCCTAGATAGTGCATCAACCACTTTATGTTCGACTCCCTTTCCGTATTTTATTCGGTAATCAAGTCCCAACGACTTAGTGAGATACTTGTGTTGTAGGGGTGTAGAGACCTTCTGCTATGGCAAATATTTAAGACGAATAAAAGAGCCATGCAGTAAATATGACCTCCACTTATCCACTGCCGAGATGATTGCTTGGAACTCCTTCTCATATATTAATAGTCCTAAGTGATTGTTACAAAGACCTTTGTTCATATAGGCTATAATTCTTGCATAAATATATCCCTTAACTAAGAGTAGAAAGCATCAGTCTCCATAGTAAACTCCTCAGAAAAATCTTGCAATTGAAGAACAAGCATTGTAACCATGGCCTTCTTGAGTTTTTGGAAAGTTGTTTCAGTCATTTCATCCCATGTAAACTGCCCTTTCATAATTAGGTTAGTATGTGGTTTGTCCACGAACCCATAATTCCTCACAAACTTCCTATAGTAGCCAGGTAAACCCAAGAATCACCTTAGGGCTTTAAATGTGTAACATCCATACATCCAATGCATTTTTATTTATTTATTTATTTATTTAATTATCATTGTGCATTAAAAATATAATTCTAGTCCCGATCTCGTCACGATAAACAAATTCCTATTTTAATTTTAAATAATCTAAGAATTCTATTTAAACGAATTTATAGTTCGTTTTCAAATAAAATTTAATATCAACTTCTAAGAAATTAGTATAATATTTAGTAATTTATTTATTTAAATTATTTTGAGTCATCTATGAAATAATTTCAATTTCTAAAATTATTATAATTTATTTATATTATAGTTATTTTAATACTTTAAAATGTCATTGGGTCGTTCACGAAATTACTTGATTTAAACTGAAGTCGTCATTTGGGTTGACTCCTTTTGAACTTTAAAAACGAGCCCACTAAACTCCCACCCTAACTTTCCTGAATTAAGTTCATCTTTGGTTTATAAACCAAAGTATTTTTTTTTCTCTCAGCCGTTCCTAATTATTCAGCCCTTCAACTTTCAATTACAGATTACATGTGTTTCAGTTCTTATTTTTTTTCTTTCTCTCTTTCTCTTCCCAGCCCATCACTAACCATCGCCATAGCC
>BMAC01000044.1:2458266-2501470 GCA_014905375.1 Phtheirospermum japonicum | reverse complement strand
AATTTCCATACCGTTAACTCTTCAGGGGTGCAATACTTGGCTAGGCCACTAACCACTTGCCTGCACTTTGCTTCTCCAACATCTATCTCCTCAACCAATAAACTGCATTACAGAAACAAGTGGATGTAGCAAAGGAAAAATTTCATGAAACACACAGACATAGTACAACCATCTTACCTGTCAGCAGATGAATGTTTCCATGCTTTACGAATATAACCAATCTAAATTTTAAGCAAACTAACACTAAGTTCTTCATCTTTTTTGCCTGCCTCCTTTTCAAGAGGTTTCTTCTTCTCTGCAGTATCTTGACTCACTTCAACCTTCTTCTTTTGCTTTGTTGAGAAACAAAACAATAATATTAGAATTTGTGGTCGACATAACATGAAAAATCCAAGAAAATCGATTCGATCAAAAAATCGCAACCAACACGCTCTTCAAAGTTATAACAGCATAAAAGTTATAATGTTATACAAAATAAGAATCTTACAGTGGACAAAATTTATATATTAAAAGAAATTATCAAAATAGAGCAAAAACTTACAGTGTCAACATTCTTCTTTCCCTTAGAGTCCGTCCCCGAACTACTAGCTCCTTTGCCTCTTGGTCAGTTTTCTTTGCATCTTGCACATTTTTCATTGCAGTGGAGTCTTCAACCTTCTTTACAAGTTTTGATACCTAGAAAAAAAAATGTCAATCAATAAAGTATCAAAAGCTTTTCTTATGCTCGTTCACAAGGCCTCTTTCAACAATGTGTGGTCTTAAAAGTCAAAAGCAACACCGCATCAAACAAAACCAACCAATATTATTCCGAGAAAGTTTCTTTCAACAAAAATTTCAGAGAATTTCTGATATATCAATTTTATAAAAAGAGTTTTATGGATAACTGCTCAGAGTTCTGTATACAAGGACAATCGGTTATATTTTTTGTTAAAGAATTTACTGGGAATACAATTGATTTATGATATGAAGGAATGACATGCACAGCTTGGCTAAGTATTTGTAGCAAGTTCCTTATATGCTTTAAAATTCCTACCGAAAGTTTATTCTGTTAGAAAATGGAGAACATATAAAATAATACTAAACTCACAAAATATAGAAGTGGAGGAATAAAACTTGATAATATATTATTCTTCATACTTTGTCACACTCTTACAAATGACTCCAAGACTTGGAGTATTTATACATGAATGACAAACACCCTTCATCTTCATGTAAATAAATATGATAAATCAAGAGACTCAAACTAATTAACTCTATCTAATTAATTAGGACCAACCAAGAGACTATGCTCAATTAAATTAGAATATGGACCAACAAAAAATATTAAAAGAAAAGAAACTCTTCAAATCCATGCAATGAATTTGGTTTATTATTTTCAACATATTCTACCAAAAAAAATGATCCTTGACTCCTTGGTATTCAAAACTAAACTTGATTGAGTAAATAGATACGTAAAATTGCGCAAAAATGATTTTTTACTTGTGATACAAACTTGTTCCGCAACCCACCACCCACCAAAAGAAACTCTTGTTTAGCATAAGTATGAACATCTCGCTTTGTAATTAAATGGAATTAGCACGAATCATAATCCCAATTGACCTGCTGATTACTAGGCATGATAACCTAACATACCATTGATCCGTTTTATTAAAAGGTATTATTGTGAGCATGTATGATGAGGCGGGCCGGTTGGATTTAGGGGATAACATGCGCACTTTAATGAAAGAGGATGGTTTAAGGAAGAGTTTGGTCTCTCGTCTGGTTGCAAATTGCTGATAAACATCAAGCGAGTTGTGCAAAAGTGGGGATTCAGACTTGAAACCTCATACTTCAAGAAACTCACATTGTAATAGTGACGTTGTTTTTGTAGTTTAAGTATTTTATTTATTTATTATTATTATTATTATTTGTAAGAGCATTTCACAACCATGTACTAACAGGAAAGTTCTATGAACACAATGTAATTTAATAAACAAAATATTTGGTTTTAATAAAGGCAATTACTATATAACAATCCAACACCATATAGCAATCTCGTTTCTTATCCAACGAGCAAGGAGATGTGTTTGATTAAATTAGTTGAACACACAAGGTAAGAAAAAAATTAATCTTTCACCAAGAAAATTGTTCCAAAGCTTTAGATTTCGCACCAGCAGTTCAGAGCTAATCAGACACCCACCATTAATTTTAACCAAGATTGTCCATCCATCACACTATCCTGAACATAACCAATTAATGGCATTCTAACGATCCCACTGCATCAGGACCCTTTCGATGTTGCGCAAAATACAAAATTAGGGCAATCGCTTTTTTATTCATTTCGACGCATACAATTCAGGTTGGTTCAAGAATCATAATTAGCTTCTGTCTTTTAAAAAATAAAGTTCAAAGAAACCTACAACACATAAGCCAGGAACAATCCCAAAACCATTGAACAAGATGATCTCTTCTATGATAAATTTCATCTCTTTCATAACAAATAAAGATTGGCTCAAAAATTGTTTCACATAAGTTCTCACACAATTAAGTTTAGAACAACTACAACTAAGCATACATCAGGAGAAAATTAGGGCAAAAATTGAGAGAGAGTGGAAATCTAGTGGTACCTGGAATTGAGAATATCCTAGGGTATCTGGTGATGAAGGCACAATCAATTTCCACAAACGTTACGCACCAGCAGTGAAGGGATGAGCAGATGGTTCCGGCTTGGGCTTTGGTTTCACAACGATGAAAAACATGGTCTTTACTTCCCTGGGACACTTAGCCTCCGACGGCGCCTCAGTCTCTGGTCGAGTTGCTTGAAGCGATGTAGGTCTGGCAACGAGAAAAAGAAAATGGGTTTATCCACCAAAAGAAATAGGGGATAATTACAGAGAGAGGGAGAGATATGTTTTTGGAGGGAAGAAAACTTGTATATTTTGAAATTAACAAATAAATTGAAAATCATAAGTTTGTTTTTATTTATTAATTCACATCAACTTTTAAAGGATGTGAAAAATTGAATGTATATTAATTTTTTTCTTAATAAAAGAATATATTATAACATCAGTTCTATACTGATGTATGAAAACTGATGTCTAATCATAAGAAATTTTATAAATAAACATCGGTTTTCAAAAACTGATGTAAAAACTGATGTTTATTTTTCGTGTTTTAGTTTTAAGATATCGGTAGTAAAAAAGCGATGTTTATTATCAAAAAAATACACTTATATAACACTGGTATTTTAAGAAACCGATGTTAAAAGTAAAAAGACGCCAGAATAATAAAAAAACGATGTCTTTTAATGATGTCTATTGCTATTTTTCTTGTAGTGAAGTGTTGTTGTCTTTGCTTTTGATCTATAGGAACGACATGTCGTTCCAAAATTGTTGTTCCTATAGGCATTTGCCTTTATATCTTTAGGAATGACTTATGTCGCTCCTGTATCTTAAATACCAATAGGAACGATAAGTCGTTCCAATTCTTCGTAATTTATCATTTTAACAACCTCATGTCGATAAGTTTGGAGGAGCGATCATGTCGCATATATTGGAAGGACATGTTCTCCCAAAAAACTCCTTCTAGAAAAGTATAGTTTCTAGAACGGATTTAATGAAACCCTTCTAGAAAGTGAGGTTTCTATAAGAAATCTTTTAATAACCGTTCTAGAAGGTTGTAAATTTTTTTTAAAAAATGCAAATGAAATGCCAGCACTACTACGGAAACAGGATTTAAAGGCGGTTTTTTTTCGGTTTTAACGACGGTTTTTGAACCGCCTTTGTATCCACCGCCGTAAATATTTACGGCAGTTGTTCTAAAACCGCCTTAAAAAGTGAGGCTTTTTTCGGCGGTTTTTCTTGAACCGCCGTAGAAAGTGATACTTTTTACGGCGGTTTATGAACTTTCTTAGAAAACAACGGCGGTGGATTCTACGGCCGTTTTTAAAATATACCTTCTAGAAAGTCTGTTTTTAGAAGTCTATTTTCTAGAACGGATATTGAATAATACTTTCTAAAAAGTAGTAAAAAAAATTTAAAAAAAAAAAATGAAAGCAGGTGCACCAAAATATGGAGAAAAATAAAAGGATAAAAAAATAAACTTAACTTTAAAAATAACAAAAAATCATCCTTGCGGTTTTACACCAGAGGCAAACAATCAATACAAGACGCGAACACACTTAATATTCTAATCATTTCAAGTCTTTATAATTTTTAATGGGCATATTACTACACCATCAGCACCAAGACTATAATACTCGTTGGAAACGTAAAGCAATGCGTTAGCCAGAAGTCGTCATTCGGCATCGCACATACTCATCGTTCCCCACTTGGTAACCTGCACAAAAACGAGCAAATTACTTAGACAAGGCGATTATAATGATCCCACATCACCTTCGCATCTCTACAAAAGTATAATGATGGATAAAAAAAATTAAAATTAAAAAAACTAAAAAGAATAGACAAGGAATATATAATAAAACGTAGTCTTATGAGCAACTAGGATACACAGAGAAGCATGCAAATAAGGTAGCATCAGTAACCTCCGGGCTAAGATCGCCGATAAAAATTCTGAAGTGAGCTGCACAGGAGGTATAGCTAGTTAGTACAGGCCTTCAAACTCAAATACACTTAACTGCTAATGAGAGGGACAAAAGGACAAAAATACATGAAAGGAAATTCTAGATATACACGTACATGATGTATCCTCCCTCTGCGTACTAGTATATGCCCAGTTAACTTTTATAGAAAAAGGTACTTGACTACAAAAAAGATCAATAATAAGAAATGCTGCAACTTTTACTCACAAGTGCCTTCCATTCAGCGACACGATAGCAAGTGCAGCTAATCGACGATCAAAGTATTCCACAAAACCATAAGATGATTGTATTGCAAAGAGAGGGAACAATTCATTACAACGGGAAGAAAAAACTGATCAGCAATTCAAAATCCTTTTATTTTACTTCAACAGAAAAATAGAAGTATACGCATTTATAAACCAGCAAAGAAAGTGGAAATGTGCACAATCAAACACAAATATATACATATATAGTTCTGTTGCCCTCAATGCACTGCAAAACATTGATAAATTGTAAGGAAATGATAATGTTAAGCCTACTCTAGAATTTAATTAATTAATAATAACTATAGCCCCTTATATAGTTCAAATGCAATGATGGGATAGGTAATATATATATATATATATAGATCTATATTTTTTCAAATTCAAATTAACAGAACTTATTTATACTTGTTATGTAAATATCTACACTAAGGCAGAAATCTGTGCATTAAGTAATTGGTTAATAGTTGGACCTTTTATAATTAGATCTTAAAAAATAGTTTTAAAAACCATTGTTCTATTGATGTTTATGGTAACAGTAATCTAAATCGATATCAAATAACATATATCGAATTGAATGCTAAAGTTAAACTGGATCTTTAAAAAAATTAATATATAAAAATCTACTGTTCTATTGATGTATGTGACAGCAATTATCTAAATCAATATCAAAGTAATATATATCAAATTCAATGTCAAGATCTTAAAAAAAAAATACTGTTCTATTGATGTTTTTGGTAATCTAACCCGATAGCAAAACAAGATATATATGAAAGTCAATGTTAAATTAAATGGATCTTCAAAACCAGGAAGAATAAAAAAGGAAAATCTACTGTTCTATTGATGTTTGTGGTAACAATAATCTAAATCGATACCAAAAGAACATAATAAATCATATTCAATGTTAAAATTTACCTATCAATCGAAAAATTCGCCGGAGACAAATAGACTCCAACGCCATGAGAAACGCCCTTCTCGAAATCCCCACATCTGCCAAACCCATATCGTAAAACATCACAAATCTCAGCCCGAGAGCCGCCGTACCATCCGTACTTGACATTATCATCGCCGCCGCGTCTCGCCGCCACCACCTGACAGAAAGTCCGGAAACCTTCCAATTTCGCCTGGCTTGAATCGCCGAAATACGGATTCTTATGTACGACCACCACATCCATTCCCTCTCCGGAAAATCCCATTTCGACCAGAAAGCTCTTCTTAATCATGCCATATTCCCTTTTGTTTCCCTGATCTAGCCTCACCATTCCGTTCATCGCGAAGTCTCTGAGTTGCTCGAAACTGGAGAAACTCGGCGACGAGTTGCCGTCGGAATCGTACACTGTAGCAGCTTCGTAATCGTGCACTGTCATTGAAACTTGGTCTTCGGCTCCATGAATATCCATATTCCCACAGCCGCCGCTGCTGGTTCACCGCCCCCGCCTCCGCCATATGGTCGCCGAGTCCCAAAATCTAAACGAGTGAAATTAGGGCGGAGGTAGTGAAAGTGGATTAGGATTTTTTATTTTAATATTTATTATTTTTTTTATTTAATATTTTTTTTAGTTTAATACTTAATCCAGATCGTCGGATCAGATACAGATCAATGGTCCAAAATTTTGCTTGATAAGGACGAGGATCGGTTACATGGCAGTTTACTATTCTACGGCAGTTCCTATGAAACAGCCGTTAAATGTCATCTTATCACGGCGGTTCTAATAGAACCGACGTTAAATCTACCGCAATAATTTAAGTATGAACTAATTAACGTCAGTTTTTAAGGAACCGCCGTGAATACTCGTTAATTCATGGCGCTTTCTTAATAACCGCCGTTAATTAGTTCGGTTTTAACGTCGGTTTTCATAAAAACGCCATAAAATGTACGATTCTACAGCGGTTTTATGAAAACCGCCATTAAATGACCGATTTAACGGCGGTTTTTTGGAAAACCGCCGTAAAAAAGTATTTAAAGGCGGTTTTTTCAGAACCGCCTTGGATGACACGCCTTTGTATCTACTTTCTGCAGTAGTGCAGATTCAACAATTACACAATAATATAAATACTAAATATTGTAATATATTAATCATTTCACCAACAAATACACAAAATCACCAATAGTACAAATTGTGCATATATTAATTAGTTCACCCATAAATACACAAAAATCATTAACATCAACAAAGAGTTTATCTAAAATAGAAACTATAAGAACGAAAAAAAAATGAAAAACATTTTCTTGTTCAAAGCTGCACAAATGCCCAATATACCATGAGTCATCTTCTTAAACAAGGTAGATTGTGCATTAAAATATAAAGACACACCTGAGGCTTGCAAGATGTCAAACAGGACAAATCAAAGTCCGTCAATAAGACATGCCCATTGTCTTGAATTAAAACACAGCAGAAAAAGGAAATAATATAAGGTTTTAAATCAATGGTGTTACTTTTCAATTTCTATAAAATAAATTTATGCAAAAAGCTCTACCTTGAAAGTGAAGATACTCCAGTGGCCACTATGACTTCAGCAGCATAGAATCTACAAAAAACATAAAATGGGGGGGGGGGGGGAAGAGATCGAGTTTTTTATTATATAAAATAGAGATAATGAACCTCACGTGTGTTTTTCATACTCTGCATAATCACTTGCTTTCTTGCAAATTAACTTAAGAAAGAAATCAAACCATCAATCTAATTATGACTACCCAATATCACGAATGAGAACCTCTCATAAAAACATATTCATAGTAAATTTAGGATATAAAAACCAATAATAATGACTTGTTGCTCTCCTAATTCCACATAATTAAAAAAAACTCGCATAAAACTAAAACAACATCGAACGCAAAAACAAAAGACAAGCAGCAAAAAAAAAAAACTTAAGAAACACTAAAATACAAAATAAAGGTCTTTATAGAAGGCATCAGCCTTTAAAGAGAGGTTAGCCCATTATTGACCCTTGTCACCCATATAAACGAAAATGATCTATCCAGAATACATTTTATACAACAATAGTATTTACAATGGATTGGTTTTCATAAAACCAAATAAAAAACTTACCTTGTTCATTGATTTCATGGCAAATTGCTGCCCCGTCCCACATAATTCTACTAGATGCACATTGCAGTGATTTAATTCAGGTTTTACGCTTCAATGGACCAAGGTAATAGTATATTATTGATGGAAAGTTTCATAAAGTTTGTCATTTATTCAATATTAAAATATTATATCATGAGTAAACACACACCCTGCAGGCTTACAAGTACCTCCTTCCTCTTTGATGACACAAAAAATCTTCTCAAAAGCACCTTCAAAGACCAAGATTATTTGAATTTCTTGAATGTATAATCACAAAAAAAATATAATAATAATAATATAATAATAATAATAATAATAATAATAATAATAATAATAATAATAATAATAAGGATAAAAAAGAATTATATGATAAGACTTTTTCTTATCAACAATGCCATTGAAAATAAAAATCACCTCAGCCTCCTGAGTTAAGTAGTGAAGTAATAATGCCTCATTGCGTATGACTTTTGAAAGATAGAGATAGGAGAACAAAAAGACATATTTTTGTCAATTTAACATCAACGGAGAATGTTTAAAATACAAAGAATCTCAGTAAGTATACCTCAAGATCCATGAGCATATCCATAAGTCTTGTGATATCTCGAGAAATCGTAAGAATGGCTTCTTCCAGCCTGTATAGAACAACTCCAAAGACATACCATTAGAATTTATTGACAAAGAGTCAAACGAGAAAAAATAAAATGAAATAGCCATACCTATTCTGAGAGTTTGTTAGAAGCGCTGTGAACAACTGCAATGTATAATATCGGACATAGAAATCCTCCTCTGACTGCAAAAAGACACTAAATTAGCAAATCATACATGATCCTGGTCCAAACATAAAGACAGCAGCATATACAGATAATAGCAGCACAACTAAATTAACATTGAAGATCTAATCAAAAATTAAGTATTAAACTTAAACAAAAATTGGATTGAGAGTTTTGTGAATTGTATATTCAACGATTCACTAATTGTAATTAGAATATATTATCTATATTCTAGAAAAATAATAAATAAAAGTTCAATTAAACTTTTCGGCAGGAAATACAGAAACCCAGAAAGGGATCCAAGAACTGTCTCTTATACACATCTAGATGTGTATAAGAGACAGCCCAGAAAGGGATCCAAGAAAGCTTTATTGTTTTTTATTTTTTATTAACATAGTCATAAATCACTTAAAAACATAAAAAATAAATTAAAGTACTTACTAGCCTCTTCATTTCGATCTCTTCTTCAAGACCTCATTCAAAGTTCTGGAAAAACCTTTGACTGTACTTGTGCTTCAATCTGTAAAAAATAAGATGAAGTAAATGATTTTTTTTCGAGGGATGGGGTGGGGGCTGAATAGCCTTATTTGCTTGAAATTAGAAAAGCGGAGCTCATACACTTCCACTGATGGTGGTTTGTGATAGAGACGCATAGGGAAATATTGAGATGCAGAGGGTTTGTGGACAGCGCGTTTAGTTCCCGCTTACACAAAATTTTTCGCGTTTTTCATGAAAAAAGAAAAGTTTATTAGTTCCCGCTTACACAAAATTTTTGGCGTTTTTCGTGAAAAAAAAAATTTAGTTCCCGCTTACAAAAATAAGGGAAATATTCTTTACTTATTAAAAATTAATATAAATTTAATTATAAATTATTGAAATAATATATATTTGAAAAAGTTTGGATGTTTGAGTCGGGACACCAATTATAAAAGCGTCCCGCCCATTAAGTTAATTTTTAAAAAATTCAAAAATTAGGACGCGAGTGTCAAACGCGTCCCGAACCGTTTTATTTAAAAAAGAAAAATTACATTTTAATAGATTAAATAATTTAAATAGATTTATTAGATTCACAATGGACCACATAACCGTTTTATTTAGTAATTTTTCTTTTCGTAATTCGTTATTCCTAAATAAATAAACATATTTATTTACTTAGATTTTTTTCTTTTCATAATTTGTTATTTCTAAATAAATAAACATATTTATTTATTTAGGTTTTTTTCTTTTAAAGGTATAAGTGAATTGTTTAAAAAATCTAGTCCCATATTCAAAATTTATAGATGAGTTACAATTTCAAAAGACAGTTGTATTCAATGTGTAGTCCTTGTCACAACTAAAGATGAAAACATAACGCTTAATGTCTAGTCTTGTCACAAAGAAACTTGAAAAGTATGGGATCGTGTCTAGTATTGTCACAACAAAAGTTGAAAAACCTATTGATTAATGTGTAGTCTTGTCACGAGTAAGGTTGGATTAAAAAACACATGCAATTTGATCAAATAAAAATCAATAAACGTTATATATTCAAACATTACAAATTAAACATAGTACATAGTTGCACACTCACACTAAAGTCATTCTGATCCCATTTTATTACAAATTTGAGTACTAATACATTGAGAATGCGTCAACTGAAAGCCGCTTCCATCTCGTTCCACAATGGTGGCACGTCATACAAATAATATCTGCGTGATGCATCATCACCGTATTCCTTTATTTAAAAAAAAGTTAGTCATTTAAATGAAACCAACACAAACCACATAATTGTTTGTACACAAATGTGTGGACTTTACATAGGCTGAAGAGACATTATTATTGATAGTGGTATCAATACAGATCAATCCACGTTCTTCATCCAAAAAAACTTCATCCTCGTAAAGTATTGATTTCCACCAACCGTACCTCATCTCCATTTCTTCGATCCTGTCGAAGATTTCAGGAAAGGTAGGTGAAATCATGAAATGACTCTACAATAAACTTTTTACCCCCGAACGCTCAAGATCACATGCGCTTTTTTTGCACCTCTCTCAACACTTTCTTTATTAGCGATGAAAAATTCTAAAATGACTCGTTCCATCTCCATGGTCCATAGGGTGAGTGCCGAATCATAATAATCATTGTGTATTTTTGGTGCCAATGTCAAGTGTGTCCACACCGATTGACCACAAAATTTTTAATTTATCAACACAGGTCGTAGAAAAATGTCAAAATCTTTTCCCGGGGATTTGGGTCCGGGTATTAATAGTGTCAGCATCAAATACTCTGATTTCATGCATAGCCATGCTTTGCCATCCCTCGGATGAGTCATAACATCTACACTTGTATGATGCCCAGTACTGTGCCAAAGCATAATATTTACGGTCTTTTCCATTGCAAATAACCTCTTTAATCTTTGGATCATAGGAAACTATCGCATAACCTTATGTGGAACTTTGCTTTTAGAACCTTTTCCACTGTTCTCTTGCCAACGTGATTCTCCACAGACTGGACATGTTTCTTTATTGGCATGCTATTTATAAAATAATGCACAATCATACTTACATACATGTATGTTCTCATAGCCGATACCCAAACTTTCAAGCAACTTCTTACCCTCATAATGTGAGTTGACAAGTTTCATCGATGGGAATGCGAGTTTCAATAACTTAAGCAACTCATTAAATGATCTATTTGTCCACTTGTCATTCACCTTGATATTCATCAACGTCACAAGAAAATTTAATGAAGAGAATGATGAAATCCCTTCATACAATTTAGTGTCCATTGCCTCGTACAAGTTATGATACTGCTCGCCAGGGCTCTCCAACCCATATTCATCATGACGGACCAGGTTCGTGTCCTGGTAAATGCTCTCCGTGGTGAATCCAAATATCATATGATGCATCAAACCCATACCTCTTAATATGCATCCGAACAACTTCCACATTCAGAGACTCCAAATTTAAACACTTATTGCACGGGCACTTAATCAAGCCTGTTCTATTCACAAGAGGCCCACACATGTTAATAAATTCACTCACTCCACGCCTAAACTCTGGTGACATTTTATTTGTAATTCGCATCCAACTCTTATCCATCACCATATTTGAAAGCTGGAAAAAGAAAAACGACCAAAATAATTAGGTAAATTCTTAGCTCCTATATTATAAATTATTTACGAAATTCATCTATTTTACATTTATTTATAAACATATGATTGTGGATTGATTAGAAAAACAAAAGCACAAAATACAAAAAAACCCAAAAAGTTAGAAAACTATAATACATAAAATTACAATTTTCCTTTCTATTTGAATGTGCATATGATGTGCATTAGCAAATTTCTATTCTTTTATTTTGAAAACAAACACAAAAACAGACAACCTATTGGAACGACAAAACCAAGATTCTGGAAGGACGTGTCTTTCCAATTCCTTCATGACAAATATTACTGTAAAATCTTTATTTTACCTAAATTATTAACAACTAAGGAAATTTTGAGATATTATTAGTCCAGCATTCAATACAGGTAGACTTAAGAGAGCCACAATGATGTTGCTGCCATAAACGACATTGCAAATTTATTGGAACGACAACCCAATATTCTGGAAGGACATGTCCTTCCAAGTACAAGAAAAAGGATTCACCCCCCAATTTATCTAACATTGTTGCAAATTTATTGAAATATAATACAAAAACAAACACATGAGGCAGGGAGAAGCAATCCATCTGTCATTTTTGCAAACTTCTTGAAATATAACACAAACATAAACATAGGAGGTATGGAGAAGAACTGAAATTGTACCTTTGTCTCAAGTCCTTCAGGAGGAATTTACAGCTCGAACATCTGTCATTTATTTTGGAAGGACATTCAAAACGTCTGGAAAGACAAGTCCTTCCAATTACAGTAACAGGAAATTATGCTCAAACATGAATTTGGAGAGGAGAAATTTGGAGATGAGAAATTTGGGGAGGCTGAAGTGAAGGATAAGGTGAGGGATAAAAAACGAAATTAATACTGAAAAAGTGGGGAGAAGGTAAAAATTAGGTGGAGTTATTAAATGAGGTTAGTGATATTTTGGAAGGACTTTTGCTTAATTGGAAGGACTTGTCGTTCCAACAGATACACCATTAAATTGGTGCTATGTGGAACGAAAACTATATTTATAGGAACGGCCTTTTTATTTGTAGGAACGACAAATGTCGTTCCAATAGATTGACATTATGTTGGAACGATAGGTTTATTTATAGGAACGACAAATGTCGCTCCAATAGGTAAATGGACCTACAGGAACGACTTTTATATGTCGTTCCTATATGTTTACCCTATAGGAAGGACAAATTTGTCCTTCCAATTTTGTCCTTCCAGTATTGTAAATGGTGTAGTGAACTTTCACCCTCCCATTCTCCACTCAATCTTTCCACATTAGGCATTAATGTAAATCTTGTTCCCAACTACTACTATTATCAACGAAGTATTACTGAATTCAACCTCACTCTTTCTTCTCTTAGCAGTAGTGGGATCCAGAAAACTATGAGTTATAGGTGTGTTCATGAGTATAGAGATTTTGCCTTTCCAATATTTACTACTACCTTAATGATGTCTGGTTCTGTATGTACCATAATTATGAACCATCTCACAAACAACTATAAGGGCACTAACTAAAATTCCAAAATCTTCTGAACCACTCCAGCTTGTAGAACCATCTCACAAACAACATCTTACACTTGTGCCCTAAGTGAAAAGGCTCATCATAGTTGAAAAATAATTTCATTTGACCTATTTCCTTATGTCACAGCTAATTTCATGGCTTCTAGTAAACTTATTGGTCTCAACAGTTTCATTTGTTGATCTATTTCCTTATTTAATCCACTTACAAAGATTTCAATCAAATATTCTCGAGTTGTGCTTGTTCACTTTCGTAATCATGATTGCCTTATTAAGAACTTCGAATTCAGTAATGTAAGCATGTACTGCATCTACTTGTTTTAATTTATTAAACTGACCAATCAGATATACTCCTTCTAAATTGAGAAACCTCTCCATCACCATTACTGTCAAAATATTCAAATCCATGCTCTCTCTTCCCTCCACGTACTCCAAATACCATTGATTTGCCTTTCCCTACATATTCATTGATGTCGCCGTAATTTTATCATAATCACACATCGAATTAATAATACAAGAAATACTTAGTACACTTCCTCAACCACATATGAGGATCATCACCATTATATTTAGGGAAATAGAATTTAGGCATTCTCAGGTGTCGGTGATTATGTATTTAACTATTACATGTTGGAAGTGTGGGTAAAATACATGAGTCTATTCTTAATTTTGTCGGAGTTGATGGCATCTTGGCGGCGTTGGGGTTCACATTCTCATGATCCGTGGAAATATCGATCTCCTTAGTCAACTCTATATATTAACTTTTTCGTATTAACATTCAATCATTTTTTTTTTATTACAATAGAGAAGTATAAAACTATATATAACAATGTAGCAGACTAATGTTGTCATAGAATATGTGGCTATAAATGCTACAGTACAATCTGACAATGGCTACCTAGAATATGAGATCAGTAATGATAAAGTATAATCTACTAGATGTACTAGATTAAGGCTGACATCATCTGACGTAGTGTAGGTCCCAAGTAATGGCAGCGGACTATTTTTCAACCTCTCATAATACTTGTTGCTAGCTTCTTGATCAACCTTATGGCGACCTCTCAAATAACACATATGGTCGGCACTCGTGCGACCTGAAGTTATCAGGTCGCTGATCTATTTAGGGTCATGCAACCTAAAATGATCAAGTCACTCTCTAATATCCCCCCTTCATTTGAGGGCGGTGATAGGAATAACAAAAATTTTATTTTGGAGTCAAGTGAATAATTGATGTGATAGTGGCTTGGTGAAGACATGTGCAGTCTGATCAATAGATGGGACAAATTGAACTTATAGTAATTTCTTCAAAGTGAGATCTCTAACAAAATGGAGATCTAACTCAAGGTGTTTGGTACGAGCATAAAGAACGGGATTAGAGGCAACAATAATGGCACTTTGATTGTCAACCCATGTTCTAGGAACAATGTCTATGTATTACCGGAGATTCATCCCAAATAATGAGTTGACCACACAATATTACTTCTACAAGTAGAGTCACCCTCTAATATTTATAAATAATATTAATAATAGTTCAACACAAAATAAGATATAAATATTTTGAATAATATGTACCAAATAATAATAATTGTATATGTCTAAACATGGTGATAGACTTAACAAGGTTAAATGTACATAAGAAGTTCAAGTTTTATTGTTCAAGGAGGTGTATATGTCTAAACATGGTGATAGACTTAACAAGGTTAAAATGTACATACGAAGTTCAAGTTTTATTGTTCAAGGAGGTTACTGGAGGAAAGAAAAATAATTTATAAATTATAGATCACTTCAAAAAATAGGGCAATACCGACGGCCAGACCCATTGGTAAGAAAAAGGAGCTGCTGAACGACAGCTTTAGAACTCATATCAATGGCGTGTTAGCGGTTTCACCCGTCGGCATTTTCTTGGTAAAAATAAAGTTGACGGGTTCACTTGCCTGTTGGCATTATTATCAATGGGATGTCGATAGGCATGAAAATCAGGACACTCGGTGATCACCTATGAATTACCCATCGACATATACCGACGGAGGCCTCACAGGCAGACATCGTTAGCATGTTGCTGACGGGTGCCAGGTTCTCGGTGATGACGGATGGTCTTTGCCATCGATAAAAGGAAACTTACTGGTACCCATCGACATTTGTAATTTTTAAGATTATACCAATGGGAACTTAGCTAAAAGTATTTTTTTTTTTCAGTTTTATTTCACATGATTATATGTAAATGCAAAAATTAGAAAACTTAAAATAAAATTTCGAATGTTTAACAAATATTCATAAAATATATGATTTTGGTGCGTCAAATTCAAGCATATTAATTAGTTACAAAAAATTCAATTCAACTCCTTAATAACACCATGAGTGGGGAGGACGGTTTAGAGAAGGCTGAGACTGAGATGCAAGCTAGGAAATAGCTGCGATGAGAGCCTCGTGTGCCTGCTGCCTTAGGATCTCCGAGAGCTTTATCTTGATATACGCATGCACCTTGCGAATCTTCTGCAGGTGCTCCTGATATCTCGAACGCCTTTTGCTATGATTTGGCCTACTTATAGGTCTATAAATGTGTCCTTAGGGAAGAGGTGCCATCTTTGGAAATCTTAGAATCCACGAGCTTCGCAAAGAACCTAGTGCTAAAACATCAACCCTTATTCACCCCGATGACGTCTAAAAAAACCTCATTCTCATCAACGTCCATGTCTTCTGATGCAACACACCTCTCCTCCAGATGTCTCTAAAACTCCACCTGAAATATGTTGATAAACACACACACACACACACTTATATATTTCTCAAAACCAAAGCATAATTATGATTCAAAACATATACATACTTAATGCTATCTCCTCTGATTTGTGGTCAGTAAATGTGTCATCGAGTTTTTGATGCATAGTCAAAAACACCTTGTATGTAGTGGGTTCCCCACTCGTTTCTACAAACAGTATCAATTAATAAAGTATTTTACAGTTATATTAATCAATCATGATTTTAATTTACAAGTATAAATATAAATTTACTTACACGCTAGTTAGCATGACCTAGCACAGACCAAGACCAATCTCAATACTTCGATACCCAGTAATAGGGTCAGGGGGCTCGCTCATCCTATTTTTGCTGGTTTGGGGCCTCTCCTCCTCTTTTTTGTCGCCTACTCAGCTTTCCTCCTCTTCCACAACCTCGTATATGCACGGGGGCCCTGTCCCCTTGGCTCTTCACATCTGCTTATACTCATTGAGGAGGCTAGTCCACTTATAACTCATAGATATAAAAAAAAGGAAGACTTCACGAGTTCCTCAGATTATAGAGTCGTGTCCCAATAACAATGGCCCTACAAAATAAAACAATTTAATTCATTACCAAACTAATATATACAACAAAATGTATAAACATGTGTGGTGCAAATGAAAAGATTATAGTTAATTAATAATAGCTTTGGCCACCAAGTCTCACGATGAAAATGCGGGGTATGCTTGTATCTCTACTCATTAAGGTGTACACGAGTCTCGATGATCTCTCAAAGAAATGTCTTGTAACTCTTTCGAGTTACTTTGCATCCTAAATAAATTATGCTTAATTAGAGAACATAATATAAATAACTTATTAAAATTGAAAATTATATTTAAAGTTACTTACCTACTGTTGGAGACATATACCTCTATCATCTTCGAACCAAATGGAAGACCCCTAGATGTGCTGGCATTAGACGGGTGGTCGAAATTGTTTTAGATGGAGTCCCTCTGTCAAAATCCATAATATCGTCGTCATCATAGAGGTGAGCCTGTGATGAAGTGGATGATCTGAGAGAAGCTGTAACGCCCAAGTTTTTATTTTATTGAGCCCAATTTTTCTTTTTATTTTATTTTAATTTTAATTTTATAGTTTATTATTTCTAGTCCAATAAGCCCTTTTATTCAAATCCAATTACATTATTTTTTATTTTATTCTATTTTTACCAAAACCAAATTTAAACAATATTAATTTTATTATTTTATGTTACTAAGGCCCAATTTCAATAATATTATTTTGTTTACAAAATCCTGACCCAAACCCAATAACCTAGCCCAAGCCCACAAAAACTCAAGCCTTTCAAAATAAATTCTTTTAATTATTTACTTTGTCTTGGTTTACAATACAACCTTATCTACAACACTCCTTCCTTATACACCACAAACAAACCCACATTTCAACATTCACTACTCTGCAAACAAGCAGCCACGAAAAGGTAAACAAAACAATTCAAGGTTTTCTCAAAATTCTTGATAAACCACCCAACTATTTTCCAAAACACCAACCCGAACCCGAATCAAAGCCCTCACCCAAACCCACGGCCCGACTCGAAATCCTCAACAACAAACCACTCTTGGCCCAAACCCCAAATCTCCTTACCGCCCGACTGCAACCAACGAAGGAAAACCGGTGAACCCTCAAGCCGACAACCACGAACAAACCACCGTCACCATATCCAACCACCAAACCCTGTCTCTTATACACATCTAGATGTGTATAAGAGACAGCCATATCCAACCACCAAACCTGCCACCACGAGCACCATCGACTGACAAACCCTGAGAACCAACCCACAATGCCGAGACGGAACCAAAACCCAACACAGAACAACCACCACCTTTTCGAACGGTCATCTTTGTAGCCAGCCGGCAAACCCGAGTCACCCCGTCGTCGCCGCAAGATAGCTGCCCTTCATACGCCGCCGCCGTCGTTTGAAGGCGGAGATGTTGCTTGAATCAACCGCAGACCAATGGGCCCGATCCCTGTCCCCACCGCGGAGCCCAGACACGGCCCTTGGAGTCGCCGCTGAGTTGGGGTTGTTGGACGGTGACTCTGGAATCAGCGCCTCCGCCTCTCAAGGTCGCTCCATTGCCGTTGAACTCACTGGATTTCTACCCCCCTACATGCTGCCAATTTGCGAACGCCATCGACAGAGGGTACCTGTCCAATTGGCCGGTTGGAGAGGGGCATCGCATCGCCGTTGCCACTGAAGTTCAGAGAAATCGAGAGAGAGAAAGCGATGCCTCAATGGCCGCCCCATCGCCGGTGCTGCGCCGTTTTGCCGATTGTTGTTGGTCGATTTTTTTTTTGTTTTGGGGAAAGAGAAAGAGGAGAAATGGGGGAGTAAGGAAAGAAGGATAAAAGGGACGGGATTAGGGCTGAGACCCAACCTTTTTATACTCCAACTTTTTCCAAAAATTCCAATTTGGCCCCAACAACTTTTGCCCTTCTTCAATTTAACCCTGGAACTTTAATGTTGTTCGATTGAGCCCCCCAGCTTATCCAAACTCCATTTTCAGCCCCCATATTTATCTAATTGGCCCCAAAGCTTCCGAACTTATTCAATTGATCCTCCAATTTACCAAAACTTCAATT
The DNA here is from genome assembly GCA_014905375.1 of Phtheirospermum japonicum. Classification (NCBI taxonomy): domain Eukaryota; kingdom Viridiplantae; phylum Streptophyta; class Magnoliopsida; order Lamiales; family Orobanchaceae; genus Phtheirospermum; species Phtheirospermum japonicum. Next base: position 2,482,787 of record BMAC01000044.1, on the reverse strand, counting down.
TTACCCTTCCAAATTCAAGAACCCTAATAAAACAACACTATTGGCCTTATTTTCCCTAATCGGACGTTCGATTCATGGCTATGGTTTTATTACATTTTAAAATTATTAAAATATATATATATATACATTTTTTTAAACTAAATACTAAGTTAAATTACTATTTTTATTGTAGGAAACGAGGGTCCTCAAACCTAGGATTTTCAAGCACAAGCATCTACATTCGCATTTTCACGAAACAACATTCATGTGGGTGATTCTAAACTCTTTTCAAAACTATGTTTGTCTATGTTAAATGCAATTATATGAATTATCTATGTCTCAATGCAACATTCCATAGTAGCTTTCGAGCTAAAACACTGATAGTGTGTTGTAGCCATTCATTTATGATTTATATGATTTCTTCTTAACATTGCTGAACGTGTTCCATGTTTGACTATGTTAAATGCGATTGTATGAATTATCTATGTCTCAATGCAACATTCCATAGTATCTTTCGAGCTAAAACAACAGTAGCTTTCGGGCTAAAACAATAGTAGCTTTCGGGCTAAAACAACAGTAGCTTTCGAGCTAAATCTATGGTATGCCAACATCTATGACCGACTGACAGTGTGTTGTAGCTATTCATTTATGGTTTGTATGATTTGTGTTTAATATTGACAAACAAATCCCCACTGAGCGAGTTGAAAGCTCACACCCATTTCTATCAAACTTTTCAGGTTGAGGAGTTGGATGTGGTACGAGGTGGTGGATGCGAAGATGTTATTTTTAATGCTATTTTATTTTCTTCTCTATGGATTGGTATCTTTAGTTTTTGTCAAGTTTAAAAACAAGATTGAGACTTGTGTTTCTGTTTAGACTTCTTGAATAGTCGAGTACTACTATTTGATGCGATGAGTGAATCTCCAATTTTAAATTAATGTTAAGTTTTATTCACGCTTCCGCTCGAATTTATTGTGATTGGGATTTATTGAAAACTCACGCCCTTGTTTTTGGAAGTCTTAATTATGAAAAATCAAGTTTTACACTTTTCGAAAATGGGGCGTGACAGAAGCACAGCCTGAAGGTGGGCCGACAGGAGCACCATGTCGAATGCCTTTACTCCTCATCAAAAAAATAATACAAATTGAGCATATCACATAATTTGAATCGATCCAAAATAATGCATTGGTTAGAAACTCATCTTATACTTCTAAACGAGTAATTTTAATATAAAAAGTTTAAATTATGGGTCATTTTATCCTTATAACATGAATCAACACTTTCCCTACTTAGGTCATCATCAAACTCATCTTTGTTCATTTCTTCATAGGTTAGAGACTCATCTTCTATCTAATCCTCTGCCTCATCGACAATTACGTCCGGTTCATTATCATCAGGGTCATGTAATGGAAATCAACATCCTCCAATTGTATAGAATTGTGCATCTCTATAACTTACTCTTAAAAGGGTTGATCAGGCATATAGAAACCAAAGGAGATATATTGCAGTACACCTGAGAAAGGTGAAGCACACCGTGGCACGTTGCCATTACTCAGGGGACATGCCGAATGTGCAGAAGATCAAAATATAGAGAACAAATATTATGTTAGTAGTCAACAACGTACTCCTCTCTTTTGTAAAAGTTTTATGGATCGTAATCATGAGACAATGCAAAAAAAAATATATCAAAAATTTTCGAAGGGAGTCTCTTACCCCTTTTCAAGTTGTGAAAACTAGCTCATCTCCATCTTTTTGAGAAATTGAAGATGAGGACTCCGCTCCAAAAAACACACCATCAAAAGGTTCACTGAAGAGTGGGTTCCTTGTTAAATGTTGGTTTTTGTTTGTTTACTATTTTTATTATTTCGACTAGTTGATCGGTCTATGATAAAAAACTTTTTATTTTAGTTTAATAAAGTCTTCGCGCCATAATTTACTTAAAAGAATTGGTTTATAAACAAGTTTTTCTAATTTCATGCATATGGTTGACACTTAGTATTTGTCCAAGCATTATTGTAGCCTCTTTGATTATTTTAGTGTAGTTTGACTGCATTTTCCCTCCATTATTTTTATTAGTTCTTCAAATTTATGATATTCATGATTTCTAACCTTTTGTTCTTGATTTCCAAAATTTTAAGCTTTAGTTGTAATTTCATCTTCCTTAAATTTTATTATTATTGTAGGATTATAAACTACTACATGGTTGATGATATTCATACTTGTTCTTATTTTATGAAATGCAATTCTTCATGATTATTGGGTAAAGTTACGGGTCTAGTGCCTATATGAGTTTAAAAATACTATTTGGCATTGTTGGGTATTTAATATACAAATTGGGATTGACAATCCCCACTTTTATATTAAGTGTTTGGTAAATGACAATTGATCATGGAGATGAGTCTAGAGCCCTAGACACTCGTTTACTGATCATTTCATAGTTTTTGATTTCAATTTTATTAAATTAAATTCTCATCTTAGTCGCTAAAAACCAACCCCCAAAATTTAATTATGTGTTTAGATTAGATTATTCTTTATTCTCTCTTTCGTGATTCAAATAGAAAAGCCACTTTCGATTAGTCTTCCTTGTGAGATACGACTTAAGTTACCTCATTGCACTATGATCGACCATGTACTCTTACGGGGGATTCTCAATTTTCTTAAAAATAATAGTATGTCTGAGATCACTTCATACACCTACGACTCATGCCAGTCGTCATATTTCGTCGAGAATCCCCCTTTACTGTAGAGGATGTAGATTAATTATTGCACTATGATAATGACATAAATATAAACATAATAATTATTATTATGGTTGTAAAAAATATAAGAAAACTCAATAATCAAGTACATATGTCCTAAGACCATTTAAGAAATGTTCAAATTTCATTGTTCAAATGGGTCAATAGAGTGAAGAAAATTGATATATGAATTTTAGATATACTTAAATTATTACACCATGACAATAATAATAATAATAATAATAATAATGATGATGATGATGATGATGATGATGATGATGATGATGATGATGATGATGATGATGATGATGATGAGGAGGAGGAGGAGGAGGAGGAGGAGAAGGAGAAGAAGAAGAAGGAGAAGAAGAAGAAGAAGAAAAAGAAGAAGAAGAAAGCAGCTTACAAAATAATAAGAATAACAACAACAACAAAAATAATGAAAAAAAAAATAATCAACAACAACAACAACAATAATATTAATAAGTCGACAAAAATTAAAAAGTCAGGTTATAAAATAGTAATAATAACAACAACAAAACAATAATAAAAAAAAACTAGTTAGATTAGGGAAAATACCCATTTAGTACGCTATCTAGGCATCAGATTACCGTATAATCCCTTGGTAATCTTTAATCCCCATTTAAGTAAAAATTATCATATCTAATCAAAAATTTACCCAAGATTGACTTAATTACTCTAATTAAGAGCAAACAGAAACATCGTTCTGTTTGGTAACCATCATGATCCAAGAAGAACAAATCAATCACACTCCCCTCTACAAGTCAAAATGCACTCATCAATTTTATCAAGTTTCCATTGTATTTTTTCAAAACTCAACTTTTTTCCCAAACTCAACTGTTATTCTCATCGCTTGGTTAATCATTTGAGATTCGTAGCTGCCAAGGAGATTAATAAGACCATTTTGTTTGTATTTATCTTTTATTAAAAAAATCAAGGTATTTTGTTATGTTGATATTTTGTTATGCCCTACGTTAGGAGATTTTCCCTACGTTAGGACATTATGTAGATGGATATCAGTCAAACTCTAAAGAGTCACACTTAAAAGCTGCTAAACGAATCATTAGGTATGTAGCTGATACAACTGAATTGGGTGTTTGGTATACTATGGATACTAGTACTGAACTTGTAGGATATACGGACTCGGATTGGGCTGGAGATGTTGTAGATAGGAAAAGTACTACTGGGGGTTGCTTTTTCTTGGGTAATAATCTTATCTCATGGTACAGTAAAAAGTAAAATTGCATCTCTCTTTCTACAACTAAAGCCGAGTATATTGCATTTGGAAGTACTTGTACATAATTGTTGTGGATGAACCAAATGATAGAGGACTACGGTTTACATAGTAGAATATTGACTGTGCTCTGTCATAATTTCAGTGTCATTGATATCTCGGAAAATCCAGTTCAGCACTCACAAATCAAACACATTGACATAAGGTACCATTTTATTCGTGACATGGTTGAGAGGAAGATAGTTAGTCTCGAGCATATAGGAACAGACAATCCGCTTGCTGACATTCACTAAGTCATTAGTTTTAGAGACCTTCTCTCGTTTGAGAAGATATCTCAGAATATTCATTGTCTAAGTCCGTGTTAGTTTTGATGTCATGACACCTAAACTGTCATCAGTCGTGACATCTTTATATCTTTGCATGAATTTTTTTATTTTTTTTTTCATACACATACTGAATGCATTGGGTCTGATTGAAGTGCAAAAAGGTTTGTGTTGTAATAAAAAGTGGTGGCAAAAAGACTAACCTCTTTGTTTTATTGTGATTGTGAAACATTCACGCAGAAACTGATTTTCTCCAAGGTCCAAAAACAAGGGGTGTTAAATCTTCTAGCAATGCTAAATATATGTAAAATTATTTCGAAAGACTCTGAAAAGATAATAAATATTTGGATAAAATCCAATCTTTGATTTCACCTCCTTGAGTGATTTTGACATAGTCATTAACTTGGGTTAAGGGGTCTATTTTTATTGACTTCACCTGGAGCAATATTAGTTATAATGTCATCACATAAAAAACAACACTAATCATGACACCTAAATCAATTTCTGAATTTTTAATAATTTAGGTCATGATTTTTAGGCATCAATTAGGACATTCATACTTTGTGAAGATGTCGTATTAGTGTGTGTTCTGTTGCTTGTGCTTGTGGTCTTTCCTTGAATTCTCTTAATCATGTTGTGAATCTTGCTAACCAAGTGTTTCAGTGGCGTTAATATCTGAGGACTGGACTGGTAATAAAGGGGTAAAAGTGGTGAGTGAAAAATTGCTTGGCAAAGGATTCATTCGACTATGGTGATGGTTTTAATAATCTAGCTCTATATCGGTTTCTATTGTTGGAGATTTGTGATTTTTCTTAAATATGAGATAGTGGTTTATAATGTTGAGATCGTGTGCCTCATTTGAGGAGGAGTGGGGATGTTTTGTTTAGGAAAGAAAATCTTTTGGGGTTAAAATTAGGAAAGTTTTTTTTACTAAAGGGGTTATTTTGTTCTATCCTACTCTAACCCCACAACGGTCACTTTTCCTAATTATATAAGCAAGGGATTTCTCACCTTCTCCTCATTCTTGATTTTATTTCTAATGGTGCAAAAATTCTCCAACAACAAAATTTTTCTCTTCCGCAATTGTGGTTGTTGTTTCTTTTCTCAGAACTTATTTGTAGAATGTCGAACTCATCTTCACCAATCAAACGTTTCAAGCTTCTCACCGGTGTGCGCCGCTCAACTGACGAACAGGTTCCAGTGAACCTCCCGGACTTACACTGCCAGTGACATCCGTGTGGAGATGGGTGGTGATGTGTCACCGAACCAATCACCGGTTCCCCCTACTGATGCCAATCCATCAACAATCAATCCTCAGGATTTGATTCCTGTCGCCACTTCCACCAATATAATTCTGACTGCTCAGCTTGCCCCCGGATAGATGGGCAACAAACTCGACGTGGATAATTCACCAATATGCCGCTTATCGCTGAGCTTTTTGGCTGAGTTGGGAATTAGACCTTGAAAAGGTCGCGAAGGCTGCGCAACATTCCCACAGGCATGCTTCCGGCGGATGTTCCGAAAAGTAAAGCGGGTATGCGACGTCATGTGCCAATTGATCGCATGAACATGTCCGAGGACGTCACAGGTATGATCGACTCTGATGATGAAGACTTTGTGCCAACTGCAGTAGTTGTCGCACCGCCGACCACCTCAGCTCCTGGTTTGGCAAAATCTGCGACCCCTCGCTGGAAAGAGACTGTCCGCTTGGTTGACAAGAAGAATCCGCCGGTGTTTATCAAAGTCTCCCGGACATCTACTGAGACAAGTTGTTCTGACCCCCCGTAAGAGATAATTGATTTCTTCACTAGAGAGGTTGCTAGTTCCTCCAGTCTATTGGTTGTTGACCCCCCTCTCACTCCTGTTCATATGGCTCAACCTGTGCCTTAGCCTGAGCTCTTTGACTACTCAGCTGACTCTGACGATGCATTTCCCCTTCGTGATTATGTGTCTGCTTTGAGGAGAGAAAAGAAGAAGTACAAACCTGCCAAGAAGGTTGATGATAGTTCGAATGTTGTGTTACCAATTGAAACACCATCTGCATCTGCTCCGTCCGTCAATGTTGGTTCTAGTGACGTGTCAGTGAAACCAACACCCCCTGCAGACGATCATGCCTCATCTTCTAGCTCCAAGTTTACTAATATTGTTGCCCCTGAACCTGCACCGACCGAATCTGACCAAGTTTCTGATGATGATGTTGCTGTTCACGGTGTTGAAATCGAGGACATTGTGCCTGTGTCATCAAAGTTCCTGACTATGGAGGCTAAAGAGCTTTTTGATGGTTATCAAGCCCATGGCGTGATTGCTGAGCGAAGAGTTCTTGTTGAAGTCTTTGAGAAGCATAATTTGATTGCCTACTTTAAGTACCGAGGTATGTACTCTACCGTATCCACTGCTATGTCGTTTGTTCGAAGTGTAGTGCTAGATTTTTATGCAAACATGCTGCCATCTGTTGTTGATCCCAAGTCTGTAAAATTTAGAAAAAAAAATTGCGTGGGAGAGTGTTTTCTTTTACTCCTGGCTTGATCAATGAACTGTTTGGCACTGTGGACTACCATAGTGATTCCACGGTGGATGATATGAATGAAGTGGTTGACTTCTTGTCTGGTGGTTTGATGAGGGAATGGCGTGAGCAACTTCCAGTAACTCGCCTATCCTCTCTATATTCGGTGTTGCATAAGGTAGCAATATACAATTGGGTTCCTACCAAGAATGCCACATTTGTCACGCGGCCTCAGGCGTTGTTTCTGTTCAAACTTGGGCATGGGATAAAATTCAATTTTGGCCAACATATGTTTGATGCTGTCCCGAGATTTGCTACGACAAAGGCCACGTCCTCCTTCTGCTTCCCGTATCTTATTTAAGCTTGTTGGAGAATCAGGGGTTTTAACCCACCGGAGAATATGTGTTTACTGGTGAGCCTGAATGGTTCTCTTTGCATGGTCAGCACTTAGCTGGATCCCGGGTCATTGATCTCCCATGGCAGGTGCCTCCTCGGGCTGGTGAAAATTCTGGTGACGGTTCGGATGTTACCAACACCGGTTCTAACATGGTTCGATTGGTTGCTCCGTTGATGCATGCCCAGGTTACTTTACTTGATAATCAGAGCCAGCTACAGGCGCTCCGGGCTTCACTGCTGCAGGCCCTTTTGATATCTGACCAAAAAGGGGGAGAAGGACATGACGGCGCTGACATGGCTGCTGCTGATACTGATGAAGATGGTGATGTTGCGGAGGTGTTGGCAAGCTTAGCCAAGGCCAAGAAGAGGACAATAAATATCAAATCAAGGAAGAGGATGATGAAGAAGTTGAAGAAGATGTTGAGGAAAAGGAAAGTTAAGGAAGATGGGATGACTTCTCACCGATCGAAGAGGATGCGTAGTCATTAATTCCTTATGCTTATTTGGGTTTTGATTTGTGTATGATAAACAATGTTTTTATTTTTTATGGTTTGTATTTTTAAACAGTGGTCATTTGTTTAGGGGGAGTTTCTGATTTAGGGGGAGTCTTTGGAGTTTGGCTTAAACATTTTGATGCGTCGTTGTAGTTTGTCCAAAAAGGCAAAACGGGGAGATTTTTAAGAATTTTATTCTTGGCAAATTTTTCTTTTTTAATGTTTGCCCTTCTTGGGCTCAAAATAAATTAGGACTATAGATTTGTTTCCTAGATGGAGTCTAGGATTATTATTTGGTTTCCTAGTTTATGTTTTACTTGTTTACCAAGTATAGGATTCTTTGTTTACCAAGTATAGGATTCTTGTCTATATAAGACAAGAAGAGCCAAGAAAAGGATAACTTTTGGACGGCTTTTTGAGCAAGAACGCAGCAAGCAACGACGCAAAGCAGAGCAAGAAGAACACAAACACGTCGAGTACTTGAAACCATCCGAGATTCATAGATCTTTGAAATTGCGTGACCAACGGAGAAGATCATCCTTTGTGGCGACAAGTATTTCAGTATCATAGTGTTTTGATACTTTTTTTTTCATATATTACTTTACATCTTTTGTAATTGATATTGAACATAAAAAGTAATATAGTTTTCGGGTTTGTATACCCAAGTTCGTAAGTACTTTTACTTACGAATGAAATTTAAATTGTTGTGTTCTCGTTTTAATATTTATTTCGCTGCATATTTTAACTACTGTGTTTGATTTTAGTTTTGGTGTTTTAACACCAATCTCAACATCTGTTTTAAAACTATTTTTTTTATATATATTTACAACTTTGAAACTGTTTGATGTTAGTCCCAGTATTGTAACACTGAACTTAACATCATTTGTTGAGATTTATTTCAAAATCATAGGTTGTACAAATTTACAAAAAATACACACTGTCTGGTAAGTATTCAAACAAAAATTCATACTGATAAAAAAAACCTATTGCCCAAATTCCATACTAGTTATACAAGTACGCATTTAAAGTTTCACACTATTCACACAATAGTAAGGATTTTATACTATTAAGTATTTTAAAAAAGATTACATAGTAAACATGCTTCATTATAATATTTATTTATGAAATTTATGAAATTTATTTTATACTACACATGATTATAGATCAAATTTTTTTTCCTAAAAAGCTTACACACTAGGCCTAGTTTAATCGGTTCTTCTATAGAACCAGATAGGGCTCCATTATGGAGCCCTATAGATGACATGGCATTCATATAAGCTTTCTAATTATTTTTCTCTCTTTTTTTATATATGCACGGTGGGCGAATGCCATGTCATCTATGGAGCTCCATAATGGAGCCCTATCTGGTTCTATAGAAAACTTCCTAGTTTAAGACCTTTTTTTTTTTTGGCAAACACTTGTGTTAAGCCATATTAACGGGTCATGACCCGTTAGGCCATCTGAACCGTTGCTGTAATGTATTAGTTTTTGTACTATGATGTATTGGTTTTTGTACTATAAAGTATTAGTTTTTCATAAATCTCTTACCCGTGCTATGATGTATTGGTTTTTTGTACTGTAATGTTATTTACTATGATGTATTGGTTTTTTATTATAATGTATTAGTTTTTGCAATAGAATTGATAAGTCCAAGAAGTTGGGTTACCAAATATATAAGGCACTAACCTCAAAATAGAGATCAGCGACCTGAAGTAGATCTTGAATACGTCACAGCGACCTGCCAAGCTTTCACCGAACCTCCTAGCGACCTAGCTGATCCTACAAAACAGCACCTTCAAATGGGTTGGTGATCAGACCCGTGAAGGTCCTCCGATACTTAAGTCAAAAGCAAGTTTTAAAACACTTAATACTTCACTTGAATAATATAAGATGCGATTATGATATGATCGTCAATAATGAGAGGTAGACACCTCCTTTTATAGAGATAAGAAGAGTCCCCTCGCCTAGGGTTACCTTCTTCCACCACAATTCTATAAATATCATGACCCTGCCACCGCCTCAATATTAGGATTTCTCCCATATAGTAAGTTCCCATACATAACAAATCTCTTACCGTAATAGGCCTAGACCCAAATCACTCATACTAAGCCCACAGGCTCAATATTCACAAAGCTTATAACCGAGCTCAAACACCACACAAAACACAAGAGGTCACGACCCTATATGAGAACTCATCCTCATACTACAGGTCGCTACTCTATAAAACCAGCTCGCTCACTTCTTCCACCGAAACCGTTCAGCTCGCCCACCTCCCAGAGGAACACCCTCTCCAGGAAATGAGGTCGCTTATCACAAACATAATCACATATTAATTAATATTAATCATGAACATTTTGGTCCGTATCAGCTAGTCCCCCATGTTCTAGCTGATTGAGGCATGAAATCAGGTAGGACATGTAAAACAAAATCATAAGAGCACAATCACTATCAACAAAAATAAAATATAATCACATAAATAAACCACCACACTTCAGGATCACAGAGCTCAACAAACCGAGCTATAATATTCATTTCACCCCTGTGAATTATCAAGCATACCTGCGACCTGAAAGAGTTCAGCCCCCTGAGCTCGCGTCTTTTAAGATAAGAGAATCACCTCACGGGGGACGACCTGCAAGACCCCAGATCAAGTCCCTAACTGTGTATATATAGCGACCTGAAACCATACTGCCATTACCATCCGACCCGAAATCTTATTCGGACTCAAAATTCCGAAACGCAATCATACATAATCCCAAAAGTCAAAACACGCCTTTCTCTATCCATCCGGTCCGCTTTAGACTCCATTAAATGCAAACTGACAATATGTCGAGTACCTATAACCTCTCTAAATTCTCGAAGTATAATAATCTGTGGGCCCCAAAACAAATGGCCCAAAACATTCCTGATAGCCCTAATTATTTTCCCACTCCTACCTGTCCCATCAGCTTTCCTCCGCCCAACACAAAAACCCTTCATCTCCATCATTTTCTTCTTCATTCGAAATACATCGCCATACTCGCTCTGCAACAAAGCTCATACTCCTTCAAAATTTCCCAAAAAACATCAATAAATTCAAAAACCTGTCGCCGACCTCCAGGATACTAAAATTAGGTAAGTCTCCAATCCTCCTTTCTACTAATGGATTTTAATTTGCACAAGTAGCACATATTTACACTGTATCTGTCACTTTTGCTTAATTGTTGTGTTTTATGCTATTTTTCCTCTTTGTATGCTTTGATATATGATGAGAATAGGATCCCCCAGTCTTGACCCTCAAAACTCGTCCCTTTCACCCGACTCTAACCCTAGTGAGAACCCTTATATTCTTGAAAGGAGATGTACTCAGCCCCCATCTCCCATCTCCAGTCCCCGCGATGAAATAGAGGGTGAAACCCTCCCAGAAACCATTTCTCTCACCACTTTAGCCTTAGCAAATATTCCAGAGAGCATTCCTTTACATCAAGCCACTACTCCCCCTCCTTGCGAGCATTTTCTTGAAAATCCTGTAACCATAGCTCGTTCCCTAGAGGCCAGCTACCTACCTCTCTCATCCCTCTCGACTAAATCGATCAAGGATAATTATTGGCTACTCCCTGAGCCAGAGGTATTAGAGTTCTTTCAACGAACAATCAATCTACCCGAGACGGCCCAGATGGTCCTAACAGACATACTTCATTTGGACACCTTGCGGCCATCCCCCAACCATATAACCCTGTTTGACGAGCTGCTCAGGGCGGGCTTTAGATTCTCCCCACATCAATTTTACATTGGCATCTCACTTTTGTACAAAGTCCCCCTTTTACAATTAACCCCCAACTCCATGAAATATCTGGCGGGCTATATTATACTATGTAAATATTACAACACTCAGCCCAACCCCTGCTTTTTTCATTTTTGTTGTCAAATAAAATATCAGAGTCACTCTTTTTACCTCGCTACCCGTATCGGTAAAGCCTACTATCTAGTAAATCCTTCCAATAAAGTTCCTAAGTGGAAAAGAATTTCTTTTTTATTCATAACACTGAATACTGACCTTTCATTACCGATCTACTAGATCATACCCCAAAATAATCCAATCCTCCCAGCCTTAAGCACTTTCCCATTTATACCAGAAATACTCCGACCAGCTCGCGATGTGGAGCAAGCGCCCATTTGACGTGGTACTGCTCACCAGCCGGTCCAAAATCTTCAGATATGTGGGCATTGACTCTCGCCCCCTTGACTCGGACCTCGTGTTAACTCGATCAGAGTTCGGTAGGTCTCCTGCATTACAAATGCTACATTAATCTTTTAACAATTATACTTCATACTAACACTTCATTCTTATTCACAGATGCCTTTTATGAAGCTTGCGTTTCCTCGAGCCACAGCCTGAGGTCACTTAGGCACCCCCACCTTCGATCCCCAACGTAGATGAGATCTTAAACGAAGCATTCGGAGCGGAAACGGACCCAGAAGTCGACACGAGCTCGAAGAGAACCAACTAGTTAAAAAGATTTCAAAGGGGAAGCGACCCATCTGAACTTCTGCTAAGAGACCCGACTCACCCGTTCCAAAGCGAAGGCGACTTCACAAAACCTTTGGTGGCGCTACATCCAGCTCGCTGAATTTGGAAAAGGATTTAGCAAATTGTGAGGATGCTGCCGCCATTAGAACACTTCTTCATCAACGCGCCCAGACTCAGGTATATTCCTCATCACATTCTGACCCTCAACTTACTCAATAATACGTAAATATTAATCCCGCATCTCTTTATTTATGTTTGTTGTGAACAGTTGAATACCTTATTTTCCACGTTAGATGTCTAGCTCGCGACCCGTGCCGAAGACAACGAACTACAAAAAACCTGCGAAGAGCTAACCGCACAAGCCGAACAATAAACAAAACAACTGTCTCTCACACAGGGCGAGCTGGACGAGGCTCGCAAACAACTGAGTGAAATCAAGGAAGAGAACGGCCTTCTGAAAAGTCAAGTGTCCAGTCTGACGGATGAGACGACTCGCTTGGCCAACGAGCTTCGAGAACAGGTTAAGAAACTTGTGGACGTTGTGCGGACTAAATATAAGCAAATCCAGACGTCTCGCGAGCAGGGCATCATTGAGGGGCGTCGAACTTTCCTAGTGAGTGAGGTGGGCCGAAAGTTCGTAAGTTCGTATCGGGAGGAGCTGATCAAGGCCTTCAGACAATCGACCTTATAACTTGGTAAAATGACGGTGGGGAGCAGAGAATGGGTTCACAAAGCTGTCGGGATAATCAGAGAACAGCTCGCAGCCAGGCAAGTGACCTATGACCCGGATGTGAAGGCTATTGTCGATCAGATGACCCCCTTCAGTACCTAGAAAGGCAATTTTAAGCAGCCCATTGTTAGTAAAGTTTTCGTGGTGTTGAAATAWATCAACGGGTTCATGGCTTGGTATTATCAGGATTTGATTCAATAGTGAGTTTCAATGTGTTTCGAGCTTGGAAAAATAGAAAGAAAATGAAAATAAAGCAATTAACCTAACTAAACTAAACTAGGAATTGAAATGCAAGTGGGTAGGGTGCCTCATCGTATGCCTCAAATAGACGATTATCTTGATGATGAGCTTAAAAGAATTGACGATTATCTTGAGGAGGATGAAGAGAGTAAGTCGATTATTATCCTTGCAAACTCGCACCGAGAAGAAGAGGAAGAGAGGATGGTTGAAGGGTTTAGGATTCTTAAGGATGCCATTGGGTGGAGACCCGGAGTGATTGAGGGAGTTAGCTCTTTGAATTTGAGTCTTGAAGCTATGGTGAGAGCCGGTATGTGGAGGTTTTTAGTAGAGGGCTTGATGTTCGTACTCGCCGAGAGTGAGTGGCTGAATTCCATTCACATGGTGCCCAAGACGAGCGGCTCGTTGGTTCTTGAAGATGGACAAGGGGCGTTGTTGGCCATGAGGGCTTCAACGGGTTGGAGGATGTCGATCGAGTTTAAGAAGTTTTATGAGGCCACAAAGAAAGATCGTTTCCCTTCCCCGTTTATCGACTACATGATGGACGAGCTAGCCGGCCATTATTCCTATCATTTCTTGGACGAGTTTTCGGGGCACTTCAAAACCACTATCCCACCCGAGGACCTAGCCAAGACGAGCTTCATTTTCCCATTTGGAACGTTTTCTTTTTGGCGGATCTTATTTGAACTATGCAATGCGCCAAGGACATTCCAAGGAATGGATCCTCCCGACAAGGAGGAGATAATATTGGTGGACCCTCCCGTGATATTCCCACCTTGATCAAAAAATAAATACGTCAAGCTAGTGACGTAAAACAAGCGCTTCTTGGGAGGCAACCTAAGTTCTTTCCATTTCTTTCTTTCTTTCTTTCTTTTATTAAAAAATAAAATCTAAAAACATTCAAAAATTCAAAAATTCAAAAAAAATTGAAAATTTGAAAAACAAACAAAAAATCTTTTGTTGAAGATCATGTACATATTTCCTTGTGTTTTTAATTTTGTGTGATTTTCTTTTCTAGGTTTTGTTTTCCGACGTCGACCATTGGATGATCGATAGGAGTGAGTAGCGTTCGTGGAGCCGGGAGATACTAACCATTCTCGATTTTTGCTTGGATCGCTTGATTCTTAGGTGGCCCCCACCGAGCTCGACTCAAACTTGCTCGGTTAAGGAAGTTTCTATTCACCCTCCTTTTACTTGATTTTCATTAAAATGCAATGAGGGCATTGCATGGTTTAAGTGTGGGGTGGGTAGGTGGTTAGGGTCCGGGGTTTACAAGCATGTTTTGTCATTCTTAACTCGAGCCTTGGCGAAGTGATGCATTCTTGGCGAAGTGACGCTTACTACTTGCGCTTTTATATGGTTGAGTCGATTTTTGTGTCTTTTGAGTCGTTATTACATTGTTGAACAACTCCACATGCTTGGAAGTTTGAATAGTTTACTTGTCGGGTTTTTACATGTTTATGGCCTCTTGTGTGAGGGGTTGAATTTTTGTGCTTCGTCCAAAACCGCCTATATATATATATAATCAACATTTTCTCGTGAAAAGATTGCAAAGTTCTAAAAGCTCTTTTGATTTTGCTCCCAAATTCGGTGCAAACTAGTGAGTAGCCTTGTGTGATTTATCGGCTTGCTTGCATTTTTTATGGAAATTGCATTGAGGAGGTTTGATTTTGCTCGTACATGATTGAATTCGAAAATGACCTCGAAGCACATATATCACCCTTTTTCCGGCCATATTCATATATGTAAGTTACTTAAAAATCCCAAATGAGCCCCCTTGAGCCTTTATCCCGTTTCTTGTTAGCCGAGCTCGATCTTAGCTCTTGTATCTTTGCAAATTATGAGGTGAGAGCGTGTGTTGTTAGTTGACGAGAAATGTGAGGGAAATCGATCGTGGGCTTCGGGTTTTGAGTTGCTTATACAAAAAAAAAAAGAAAAAAAAAGAGAAGAATAATACTCCAACACAAATCACGAAAAGTTATAAAGCGTGCGTTCAAGTGAAAAGCCTAATTTAAAAAGGCTAAATTTAGTAAAAAGAAGCAAATTCAAGAAGCTTCTAAGTGTTGTGAAATAAAAAGTCGAGAATGTGGGTGAATGAAAGGGTTTTGAATGAAAGATTGGTGAATTGGGAAAGGTGAAGCGATCATAAGCTTCGGGTTTTACAAAATTTAGGATTTTGTGTTTTATTGATCACGTTTGATCGTGTGTTAGCCACTATATACAAATGTTCCATACCTTACCAAAGAGCCAACATTACAACCCATAATAAAGACCTCGTTTGATTCTTGTTTGGTCATGTTCTACGAGCAATCTTGAGCGTCCAATTTTTGAAATCTTGATGAATGCATGCATTGTCCGATTCGAGCTTATACACGTCCTATATACACTTGAGCGAATACCCTCAAATTTCCATTTGCGAGGAAGTCATCTATTTGGCTTGCATTTAAGAAAGAGTAATACGAGCAATGCTTGACACTAGCGAGCTTATGTTGATATTTCCATCATATAAATAAGGATAAGCACAAGGAATTTTCATTTTTACAGAATGTTCATTGCATGTACATTCTCGATTCTTTTCGTTGTTCGAGGACGAACAAACCGATAAGTGTGGGGTAGTTGTTTTGCATGTAATTGTTGTGTTTTTCCTTGTGTCTTTAGTTAGAGTTTAACGTCGTTTCTAGTAGTTTAGAGTCGTCTTTCATTAGTTTTTAGGTATTTTTCTTGTTTAATATATTTTTGGCTTTAAGTGTACTAAGTGTGAGGTGTTTGTGCTATTTTTGGGTTTTTAAGTTTGAATTCTTGTTTGTAGGTGGCTAAAAGGGATTATATTCGCTCGGTGGATTTCTCAGTTGTCGTAATGCAAGCATAACTCCATAACCACTTGTGTCATTTGCCTCCACTTTATACCTTTGGAAAGCTGAGAGAATTTTCTAAAACTTTTGTGTTTACAACAATTCCAAATTTCGAGTTTAAGAATGGTAAACATCAGCTTTAAGTGGAGACAGTTCGTCGTCGCCTCATTTTTGGCAGGATTTGGTGCGGAGCCCATAACTCTCGGAGAAAAACTCCAAAATGACACAATTCAAAATCCATATGATATACAAGAGAAAGGTCTACATTTCATATGAATACATCATTGGCTAATTCCGAAGTTTGGGCAGTCGATCGACAGGATTTCTGTCGATCGACTGCCTGGCAGAGAGTTGGCTGTTCGGGACTGGGCAGTCGATCGACTGCTTTGTCAGTCGATCGACTGAGACGCTGGGAGTTCGGCCATTTTGAGCATTTTTGGACGTTTTTGACCCTACAAACAACTATATAAAGCCTACACCTTGCACCTTTGAGAGATAACTCCCCTCCCAACCCAAGC
Organism: Phtheirospermum japonicum; assembly: GCA_014905375.1. Classification (NCBI taxonomy): domain Eukaryota; kingdom Viridiplantae; phylum Streptophyta; class Magnoliopsida; order Lamiales; family Orobanchaceae; genus Phtheirospermum; species Phtheirospermum japonicum. The sequence continues at coordinate 2,466,255 of BMAC01000044.1, read as the reverse complement.
TAGGGTTTGGGATCAAAATTACTCTCAAGCTCTTGATAATTTTCTCTTTCTTAGGTTTTAGATTCAAATTCAAGCTTTGATGTATTTTCTTTTCTAGTTTTAGATTTAAGTTTCAAGCACCTCCTTGGGTTTGTAAGCCTAAGAATAATTCAAGTACTCTCTTGGATTGTTTACTTTGATGCAATTTCATTTAAGCTTTGTTTCATTTCTCAATTCAAGTAAGTTTTCCTTCAATTTCATGTTTTATGCTTTAATTCTATGTTTGTTCTTCATTTTCATGCTTTGTTCTTCATTTTATGCTTTTTGTCTTAGCACCTTGAATTCATGATGAAACTTGTGAATTGGCTATAGAATCTAGATGAGTGACACATCTAGATCATAGATCGGCCCTTGGATCGTCTTGATTTTGAGATTTTGTTATGCTTTATTTGCAATTTTATTTTTATGCTTTGTTTCATGCTTAATCCTAGATCTAGGCTTTGTTGCTTGTCATTTTTCTTAAAGTTTTAAACTTTCTTGTTAAATTCCATTGCTCTTTACATCTATGCTTTCAATTTTTGTTAAATTGCTTTATTTAAGATTTTATGCATAGTTGTACCTTGTGCATGCATGCTTGTACTTGGTGAAACTTTGCATTTTCATGCTTATTCCCTTTAATTGCTTGCATTTACATATTAAGGCATCCGACGAGGCATCCTACCAACATGCAATTTCATTTCTTAGCTTAGTTAGTTAGTTTAATTGTTTAATTTTCATTTTCCTTTTATTTTCCAAGCTTGAAACACATTGAAACTTACAATTGAATCGAATCCCGATAATACCGAGCCATGAACCCGTTGATTCATTTCAACACCACGAAAACTCTACAAAAAAAATGTTATTGTAGTATAGTGGTGAGTATTCCCGCCTGTCCATTTTGTTAGAAGAGTTTTCGTGGTGTTGAAATAATTCAATGGGTTCATGGCTTGGTATTATTGGAGATCGATTTAATTGTAAGTATCAATGTGTTTCAAGCTTGGAAAAATAAAGGGAAAATAAAAATAAAGCAAATAAAATAGCTAACTATCCTAGGAATTGAAATTGCAAGTGGGTAGAATGCCTCGTCGTATGCCTKAAATAGAYAATYRAAAGCAATAACGAAAACAAGCAAGAAAATGCAATGTTTCACCAAGTACAAGCATGCAAGCACAAGGTACAACTATGCCTAAAATCCTAAATAATGCAAATAAGCGAAAATTGAAAGCATGGATATAAAGAGCAAGAAAAGTTGACATGAAAGTTTAAAACTTTAAGGAAAATAACAAGTAACAAAGAGTAGATCTAGGATTTAAGCATGAAAAAAGGCATAAAAATAAGATTTAAAATAAAGCATATGAAAAACTTAAAATCATGACGATCCAAGACCCGATCTATGATCTAGATGTATCACTCATCTATAATTCATAGCCAAATCATAAGTTTCATCATGAATTCAAGTAGCTAAGACAAAAGGCATGAAATGAAGAAAAATGCATGAAACATATGAAATTACTTGAAATTAAACAAATCAAGGACTTGATCTATGATCTAGATGTGTCACTCAACTAGAATTCATAGCCAATTCACAAGATCAAGCACAACTTCTAATACCTAATGCAAAAAGCATAAAACAAATGAAGAACAAAGCTTGAAATTAAAAGGAAAGCTTACTAGAATTAAATGGAGAATCCAAAAGCTTGATTGAAATTGCAAGGAATTAATAATCCAAGGGAGTACTTGAATCCTTCTTGAGCTTACAAACCCAAGGCAAAGCTTGAAAATAAAATCCAGAGAGAGAAATTAAGTCCCAAACCCAAGCTTGGGTTGGGAGGAGGTTGTTTTACAAAAATGAGAGTTGTAGTCTATTTATACTAATTTAATTGGTTTTAAATGGGCCAAATTAGCCAAAAAGGCTTGAAATTCCCGAGTTTGACCATGTTTGACTCGGAGGCACCTTCCTAGACCCTTGGCTAGCTTTTTGGCACATTTTGGCTTGATATGGCTCGAGATGGATCGACCATGGCTCGAGATGGCTCGACCATGGCCGAGCCTGGGCGCAGGTGGGCGCTGGCGCTGGGCGCTGGTCGGCAGGCCTGGGCGGGCGCTTGTGGGCGAGTGCTGGCGATGCTTGGCGAGGGCTGGCGATGCTTGGCGAGGGCTGGCGATGGTTGGCGAGAGGTTGCGTGAGCGTGCCTGGGGCGCTGCGCGCGCAGGTGTGCGCGAGGGCTGCCGGCAGTTGCGCGCAGAATGTGGGCGGGCGCTGCCGGCAGCTTGCGGCAGGCGTCGTCAGGCGTGCGGCGGGACTCGGCAGCGCTCGGCAGCTGCTGGGCAAACTGCGCGCAGGCGCGCCTTGGCTCGGGCCAACTCGCGCCAAGGTGCGTTTGGCGAGTCCTGGCTTGTCCTGGCTCGCCTTGACAACCATTCCAGACTGTTTTGGCATTTTGGAGCTAGTTTTTGGCTTGAGTTGGCACGTCCTGGATCGTCTTGGCTTGTTTTTTGGCCCTCACTTTCTCCACCATTAAAATTAGGAATTTTAAACATAAAAACCCAAGAATTATGCCAAACCTCAAGGTAATTGAACCAAGTAACCCATTAAAATTATAAAATTAGCAAGAAATAAGAAAATCAACAAGATTAAAAAGTCAACTTAAAAACCTAAATAACCGACATAAAAACCGTTAAAACCACAATAAAAACCTAATTAAAAATACGAGAAAAACACAACAATTACATGCAAAACAGTGGGGGATACGCGGGCCTAGAAAGTATTCCCGAGTTGGTGACCCCCTCGTTCATCTTCGACTCTTCTTCTGGTCATATGGTTCTCTAAGTAGTTATTTTAAGTCAGGTCGACCATCAACAAGCCCCTGAGTGCGGAGTCGGCTATTCGTTAGGCGGGTTTGGACTCATTAATTTTTTCAGAGGTGGGTCGACCTTGTAGGTAAAATTTTTGACTTCGGCATTTTTACCCTGCTCGTGGTGCGTCCGTTGTCCTGCACTGTTCATCGCGTTCATGGTCTGTTCCCCTGGTCGTACGCTGTACGGAATGTCAGTAAATCGTACGATGTGACAAGAGTTCTCGTCCTCTTCCTCTTTGTTCTTTTTCCATTCATTGATTTTGTGGGCCTCTTATCTTCTTCCCTTTTGTTGGAATATGTTCCCTTGTCTTCTTTCTCTTAAAAGAGGTGGGTGCCCATCATTCTCTTTCCTTATAAATGACCGAAGCCCCTTCTCATAATTCATTTCATCCTTCACTTCCCTTCTAATTCTTCAAACTTTCCAGGCTTTCTTTTGAGGTTTCCTTGAGAACCAAAGCCCCTCTACCTCTTATTTTTGTTCTTTTATTTTCGTGTTTGACTTCATCACCTTCTGCCAGCTTCCCTCTCATTTCGTCCTTAAAGGTAAAGAATATTTTTCCTTTTTGTTCTTTGTTATTCAAATGTCCTATAGCCCAGGATATTCTCCGGATGGATCCGGGGAAATAGGGTATGGGGGGAATGTAAATTATGGAGCTTGTCCTGAGCCGGGGGGCTATGGCTCCAAATTTGGTTTGAGCGAGTATGGTAGTTTCGGGGTTGGTGCTGTTTTTGGCTCTGCTCGGCCTTTCGATTTCGAGAAGTTTGACGATGCGGACTAGTTCGGCTCGAGCGCTCCGTTCGGCCCTGGAGGGCAGTTCGGGGTTGCTTGCGATTTCGGGCTGAGAGTGGAGGTGGGCGTGGGACATGCGCATGATGAGACCGTTCCCCTAGGCTCGATTGAACAACGTGCGGGGAATTGTCTCAACAACTTGAGCCCGGACAAGACCGGGCTACCGAGTGGTTCGGCCCTTCATTGTAAGGTGGCCAGGAAATCAAACGGGGGCCAAGTCGAGGGTGATGATTCTGATGACCCGGCTCCCATTAAAGTGGGGAGATGCTCCAAGGCAAAAAAAACTTCCACCTGGCCCGTTTATGGCTCAACCCAACGAGCCTGTTCCTCCTCGCCATTGGGAGAGGTCGGCTCCCTTGGAGAGGGAGGAGTTGATGCTAAAGATTGTTGTGCAGGGTAGCACCTTGAATGAAAGGCATCTCGAGGAATATCGTAACGAGCACCTTGTGCTTGATGATGTTCATTATTTCTGCCCTACCCGGCCGAGCAGATACATCTCGTGCCTCGCTCTTGTACGGCTATGTTCTGTGATAGTTTGGATTTCGGCATTTCTTTTCCGCTCTCCCCCTATGTCACCTGCTTACTTAGGAGGTGAAGCATTCCCCTAACTTAAATCCATCCCTTGTCATTGGCCAGCATCTTGGGCGTTGTGGTCCTGTTCAGGGAGAATGGTTGGCCACTTCCCACCTTTGACGAGCTCAATTGGTTATATCAGTGGAATCCTTCGAGGGGTGCAGGGTTAGGAGGTGCCGAGTTAGGAGGTGTTGGGTCAGGTTGGTTCTACGCCTCTGTTCGGGATGGTACATTCAAGACCTTGGTGATTGGTCTTTTAGAGACCCTCCAAACATGGAAGCCATACTGGTTCTATGTGGGGGGTGATTGGCGAGCGCGAAGACCTGATGGGCGTGTCTATAATCCACCACTTGCTTTTATTTCTGCACTTGGTCGGTATATGTCCTCATCTTTTGCTGCTTTTTTCTATTCTAATCCCTCATTATCTTCTTTTGTTTGCAGATATTCCGGAACATGTTGAGCCTAATGTTGAGTTTGTTGAGCATTTATATGATATTCTGAGCTCGGATCCTGAACAAAGGGGGAGAGAGAGCTTTTTGACCCTGCCAAGTGTTATAAGGCTGGTTTGCGTGTTGTTTCTCCCGAGTTGAGTCTTGGTTGAGTTCTTCCTGGTACGTTTGGCGATGTTTGTCGGGTGTCGGGTCGGCTCGTGTAACGCCCCTATTTTGATAAAACAAATATATATTTTGTAATTTAAAATATAATAAAGGAGACTTGGCGTTACGTACATATCTAACTGTAAAATCAAAAGAAAATAGATAATTTTATAAAAACATGAGTTACGCAGCGAAAATAGTAATAAGAAATTAATACAAATTCTATAAATTTTAAATTGGTATTTTAAGGTAAAATCTTCTTGGGGTTAAATCCCTTTGCAACGATCCATCTTTAAAATGGTAAAAATAAAATATAATATGATATGAACTTTACCATTTAAAAATAATTTTATGGAAAATACCTCGAAATCATAACTTCTAATCCCCTTTTTATAATAGAACTTTTAGGCCCCATTTCAAAAACAAATAAATAAACCTAAAGTATGACTTAAATAGAGATATCAAAGTATAAAAACATATCTTTTAGAAATAGAAGTAAGGATATCAATATTTATATATTTTCGCCCACGCTTTCGCTGCGCTACTTTGATATATAACATTTTGAAATAAAACGTAGGCAATTGATAAGTATACATATGTATAACTTAAACCAAAATGTCAAACTCGAAGTCAAATCAACATAGATTTAATGCTATTGAGGTTTTACTTAGTGAATCATCCACCTCTAACGTCACTCGTTGTTCAGTCTCCTCAACCTGAAATGTGTTAATGATAGGGTGAGGTTTCTACTAGCTCAGTAATTACACCGACATACCCCATGCAAAATTATACAACTCAGAAATAGCACATTGAATCATAGAATTCATAATTTTAACGTCGAAGACAGTTGACTGCAGCTAAAACGCGGCAGGTTTCCCCGATGACCCTTTTCCCCGGTCATAGGCACTTTAGGCCCCTGGTTTTAATCATTGTATATAGCACGCCGGGTTAAACCCGATGACTCTTTTCCCCGGTTACGGACAACTTTTGCGGTCCACGGCTATATTAATTTATAAACATCAAATTTCATGATATACATTACACATAGATTTGAGCACGTAGAATTTAACATAAGACAAGTTGGTGGTCCCTACCTCGTAAATGAAGTCGTTGAAAGTTGAGTGAAATGCACGTGGTTGAATCCTATGTCCCGTATTACTCGTCACCTAGTCAATTTAAAAATATACTTAATTAAAATATATATTTAAATAGATTTTGAAATATTAATTTATATATATATATATATATGTGTAATTTAAAGTTCATGAAATATAAATATATAATTAAAATAAACAATATTGGACTGAATTGAGGTTTAGTAAAGCTTCTTGGGCTGGATTGAGAGTTTTCATAAGTTGGAGGGCTAAATTTGGGGTTGTTGGTAAGCTGGGGGTTCAATTGAAAAGGGTGGCAAAATACTGGGGTCAATTTGAAGTTTTGGAAAAGGTTGGGCATATAAGAGGTTTTTAGCCCCTTTCAAGCCTCAGAAACCCGTCTCTCCTTTCTTCCTTCTCCCTTTCTTTTTCGTCCAAATTCAGAAAAGGCGCAGCAGCATGGCACCGGAAATTCGGCGGTGAAGACGTCTGCAATTCGATCGGTGGCATTTAGGCGAGCTCTCTCTCTCTCCCTAGGCCCGTGCGACTTTTCTTCTACAATCCTTCTTCTTCGATTGACCACGATGGTGGTTCGGTGAACGTCTCCCGGCGACGGCGACTACGTGGGGTTGGCGATTGGAAATCGATCGTGGTTTGGCTGTGGCTGGGTGGCGATTCGGTCGGTGGTTTCTAGATTGGCGGTTGGAGTTGCGATTGGATCAGGCCGATCGGTTGCGGGCTGATTGGGGTTTTAGTTTGTTCGGCCGGCAGTGGTTCAACGTGTGGGGCCGCTGGGTTTCGGGTCGTGGCGGTTTGGGGGTTTGGATTTCGGGTTTGTCGGATTGTGAACGGCGGTTGGTGATTGGGGTGGCAATGATTCGGCAGGTTCCTCGGCTGGTTCTCGTGGGGTTGGTGTCGGTTTGGATTCGAGTGATATGGGTTCTTATCGGGGCTGACGTTCTGGGTTTGGTGGTGATGGTTGAGGTGGCCTGCAGGTGGGTGTTTGGCCGGAAAATTTGGTGGCTGTTTCGGTTTGGACAGGGGTCCGACTTGGGGTTGTGGTGTTGGTTTGTGTTGGGTTCGGGCCTGGGTTAGGGTTTGATGATGGATTCGGTCGAGAATTTTGTTTGGGGTTGATGCCGATAATTTGTTTGGGTTGGTGTCGATGATGGAGGTTCGTGGAGGTGGTCACCAGAAACTGGGACTGCAGACGGCGGACATGGCAAGGGTGGTGGTTTGGGTAGTGGCGATATGTTGTGTAAAATTTTTTTGAGAAAAATTCTAGAAAATTAGGATTGAAACTTACTTATTTTCTCGAGCTGTAAAAAACCTGTGTAAAAAAAAATGGAAATGAGGGTGTCCTATTTATATATTTAAGTGAAATCCTATTCCTAAAAGGATTAGGATTGATAAAATAATAAATAATTCAATAATAAAAATATTAATAAATTATAATAGTTTTAAAAGTGGAGATATATAATTTATTTGGCAAACGAAACTATTAATCCGTTTAAAAAATAGAGTTCTTAGATTATTTTAAAATTAAAATAGAAAATCACTTTATGGTGACGAGTTTGGAACTAAAATTATATTTTAATGCACGATGGTAATTCCAAAAAAAAATGTACATAATAATACTAATAAAAAAAAATGTATTTGGTGCATGGGCGTTACAACTCGTCTGTATTGGAACGGCCTCGACACCACTTTTTTTTTTTAATGGTCGACCCGTCGAACATTGTTTTGGTGTCGACCTGATGAAGGTCGGCTTCTTGATTCTAACATCTCTCCTCTTGCAGTGTTCTATCCTTTCTTTGATAGAACCGAAGTGATGAATTGCGATGAGCGAGGCCCGCAAGTATATGGAGGCGATGAAGAAGAGGTCGAGCAAAGGTGGTGGTGCAGGAAAACGGAGGAGGGCGGCTCCTACTGGCAGTGCACCGCCACCCACCCGAGGTCGAAGCCTGTCGCGATCCCTGCTGGAGGCGAGAGAAGGTCTCGTGCGCATCCGGTCCAATGTTGATCCCAGCCCCGAGCCCCCTGCTTTTGTGGTTTTCATA
>BMAC01000044.1:2446031-2458241 GCA_014905375.1 Phtheirospermum japonicum | reverse complement strand
TTTAAAAGTTGATGGATCTTCACAAAAGATAGCTTGAAACAAAGCTTGAACATAAACTAGCTTAAATCTAAACTTAACTAATCTATATCTAATTACTAGAATTTATAGGAATTAAAATGAAGTGAAAATATGAGAAATGCTTTTTTCTGGTTTTTGGAAGAGCTTCCTGGGGAAGAAGCTATCAAACTGCAAGTTGTTGCTTGAAATGACGTCTGATTGCTTAAATCTTCAAAATTTCTGCTTTTCAGTCGATCGACTGAGAAAAAGCAGTCGATCGACTGCAGTCGATCGGACTTGTCGGCTGTCGATCGACTGCTGTGTCGAAATGGCCAAAAGCCCTCTAATTCAGTCGATCTAGGGGCACCAGTCGATCGACGGCAGTCAATCGGCCAAGTAGGCAGTCGATCGACTGCCATGTCAAAAACTTCAAAAATTCTCTGGAATCCAGTCGATTTCAGCCGGCCAGTCGATCGACTTCAAGGTCAGTCGATCGACTGGATTCCAGCGCCCGTCTCGATTTCTCGTTCTTTTCGCGTCCGCCGGTTCATCGAACCTTGTCCGTTGCGCTTCCTTACTTTGTCCGTCCATTCCCGAGTCGAGTATCGACGATCCCAACGAGCGTGGGCCCCGCTTGGACGTCCTACGGCCAAGAAAATTGTAAACGTGAAAAACTACGAAAATAAATAAGAAAACGTYCAAAAACTAAGAAAACCTATAAATACGAAAAACGGCCAACCCAACTCCTAAAACAACAAAAATCAAGCGAAAAACCCGCAACGTGAAACAAAAATGAAAATGAAAATATGTACAAAAAGATGCAATTCAGTTTGTTTGGACAATTTGTATTTGTTATGAATATTTTGGTTTGCATGATTTATAATAAATTTTTGAATTTTCAGAATTTGTGAATTTTCGGAGCTTATTTTGTGAATTTTTGGGGCAGATTTTTTGGATTCTTGGAGCTCTTTTTGTTTTTGTGAGTTTTAGGTGGAGGGAAAAAAAAACAATTGGCAGCGGTTGTTCGCTCAGAACCGATGCCAAAAATAGAACCCGGGCAGCGCTTCTTAGTTACGAAGTGCTGCTAATACTTTTTTTCGTAACGGTTATTAGCTAAGAATCGATGCCAAAAGTAGTATTAGCAGCGCTTGTTAGCTAAGAAGCGCTGCCCGAGTTCCGTATTTGGCATCGGTTGGTTTTGGCAGCGCTTCTTGTTAACAAGCGCTGCTAATACTACGTTTGGCATCGGTTTTTTACTAATAACCGTTTCTAATATTAGTATTAGCAGCGCCTGTTCTCTAAGGAGCGCTGCCCGGGTTCCATATTTGGCATCGGTTGGTTTGGCAGCGCTTCTTATATAATAGCCGCTGCCCGGTTTCTATATTTGGCCGCGGTTCTATATAACAACCGATGCCAAAAATATTATTGGCAGCGGTTCTTAGAACCGCTGCCCGGTTTTTTTACTTTAAGCGTCGCCAATATTAGAGGCGGTTCATAACCGCCTCCAAAGGCTGTTTTGAACCGCCTCCAATCGCATTTTTTGCACTAGTGCCCGTTGCAGGAAATATCAGAAAATGCGGCTGGAACTGTACAGTATGAAGCAAAAAGAAGGCAAAAGTCTATGCGGATATATCAAGCGATTTACAGATGCCAACGGCATCCAAAGAGCTCTTGGTCAATGCCTTGGCTCAAGGGTTCAGGAAGGGGGAGTTCTTCCAATCGTTGGTAGTCAAGCCAACACTGAAATTTGGAGATCTCTTGGAGAGAGTAGAAAAGTACATCCACCTGGAAGAGGCCTTGAAGATAAAAGACGATGTAGAAGAGTAGAGGGAACGACCCGATAAGGAAGATAAGACTCCAATGAAGAAGCTCAGGATTGATCTGGTAGGAGGTCGTCCTCGATTTGATAGGTATACATCTTTGGCCTCACCTCAAGGGGAAAATCTACAGTCTTCGAGCGACATCCTGATCTTAAGTGGCCTAGAACGTATTCACAGAAACCAAGAAAGGAAAAATCTGATCGATTCCGTCGATATCACAATGAATATGGTCATGACACAGATGAGTGCACACATTTGAAGGATGAGATATAACGAATGGTGCAAGCAGGATACCTCAAGGAGTTTGTACGGGCAAAAAGGGAAGGACTCAGATTTGACTCCTATAAAAGGGACCAATACCAGACCAGACAGGGACGAAATGGTGGGCGTACGAGTACATAAAAGGAGAGCCAATCTCAGGAAGTACGAGGTGAAATCCTGATGATCACAGGAGGTGAATAGGATGAGCATTCTCGTCGAACCCAGAACAGTTATGTACGGGCTGCGAGAGATCTGACTAGGAGGACGCGTGAGGTTGGACAGTTAGCACCGAGACCAAACATATGCTTCGGGTCGGAGGATGAGAATGATATTTTAGCTCCACACATGGATTGTAACGCCCCGATTTCGATAAAACAAATATATAGTTGGTATATTTAAAATATAATAAAGTAGACTTGGCGTTACGCACATATCTAATTGTAAAATCAAAAGAGAATAGAGAATTTTCAAAAGGTTCAAAATTACGCAGCGGAAAATAATAATATAATTGACCAAAATGCTATCAATTAAAATTGATAGTTAAAGTAGCATTTATTTGAATTACGACTGTTACTTAAAACATAAAATTTAGAAAACATAAAACCAACATCAAGTGTTTTATTCCATTCCTCGTCTCCCAATCACTCGATACCTTCATTTGTACCTGAAAGAAAAATATTGTTGATTTGGGATGAGCTCAACGTACTCAATAGTTACACCGACATTTCTCATGCAAAATCATACAACTCAAAAATAGCACATTTAACCATAGAATTCGTAATTTTAACATCGAAGACAGTTGACTGCAGCTAAACCGCAGCGGGTTTCCCCGATGACCCTTTTCCCCGGTCATAGGCACTTTAGGCCCCTGATTTTAATCATTGGATATAGCACGTCGTGATAAACCCGATGACCCTTTTTCCCGGTCACGGACAACTTTTGCGGTCCACGACTATATTAATTTTATAAACATAGAATTTCATGATATACATTGCACATAGATTTGAGCACATAGAATTTAATAGAAGACAAGTCGGTGGTCCCTACTTCGTAAATAAAGTCGTTGAAAGTTGAGTGAAATGCACGTGGTTGAATCTTATGTCCCGTATTGCTCGTCACCTAATCATTTTTAAAAATATACTTAATTAGTATATATATATAGATAAATAAATTTTGAAATATTAATACATACATATATTCAAAATACATATTAATATAACAAATAATATTAAAATAAATAATACTGGACTGAATTGAAGTCTAATAAGTTTTCTAGGGCTGGATCGAGGTTTTCATAAGTTGGAGGGATAACTCTGGAGTTGTTGGTAAGCTGTGGGCTAAATTGAAACAAGGGTAAAAATGCTGAAGTTGGGGGGGTTTAATTAAAGGAATGGCAAAGGATGGGGGTCAATCTGGGATTTGGAAAAGTGGGCTGGTATAAAAAGGCAGAACCCATCCCCTTTAGCCTCAGTCCCGTCTCTCCTTTCCCTGCTCTTTTCCAATTCAGAAATCGGTGACAAAGATTGACAATCAGCAAAACGGCGCAGCGGCATGGCACCAGAAATTCGGCGGTGAAGACGTCTGTAATTCGGTCGGTGGCGTTCAGGCGAGCTCTCTCTCTCTCTCTCCCCCTAGGCCCGGGCGATTTCTCTCCTACAATCCTTCTCCTTCGATTGACCACGACGGTGGTTCGGTGAACGTCTCCCGGCGACTGCTTGGGGTTGGCGATTGGGAATCGACCGTGGTTTGGCTGTGGCTGGGTGGCGATTTGGTTGGTGGTTGGGGTTGCGATTGGGTCGGGCCGATCGATTGCGGCTGATTGGGGTTTTGGTTTGTTCGGGCTGGCAGTGGTTCAACGTGTGGGGCCGCTGGGTTTCGGGTCATGGCGGTTTGGGGGTTTGGATTTCAGGTTTGCCGGATTGTGAACGACGGTTGGTGAATGGGGTGGCGATGGTTCGGCAGGTTCTCGTGGGGTTGGTGTCGGTTTTAGAAATTGGATTCGAGTGATATGGGTTCTCATTGGGCTGACGTTCTGGGTTTGGTGGTGATGGGTTGAGGTGGCTGCAGGTGGGTGTTTGGCCGGAAAATTTGTGGCTGTTTCGGTTTGGACAGGGGTCCGACTTGGGGTTGTGGTGTTGGTTTGTGTTGGGTTCGGGCCTGGGTTAGGGTTTGATGATGGATTCGGTCGAGAATTTTGTTTGGGGTTGATGCCGATAATTTGTTTGGGGTTGGTGTCGATGATGGAGGTTCGTGGAGGTGGTCACCAGAAACTGGGACTGCAGACGGCGGACATGGCAAGGGTGGTGGTTTGGGTAGTGGCGATATGTTGTGTAAAATTTTTTTGAGAAAAATTCTAGAAAATTAGGATTGAAACTTACTTATTTTCTCGAGCTGTAAAAAACCTGTGTAAAAAAAATGGAAATGAGGGTGTCCTATTTATATATTTAAGTGAAATCCTATTCCTAAAAGGATTAGGATTGATAAAATAATAAATAATTCAATAATAAAATATTAATAAATTATAATAGTTTTAAAAGTGGAGATATATAATTTATTTGGCAAACGAACTATTAATCCGTTTAAAAAATAGAGTTCTTAGATTATTTAAAATTAAAATAGAAAATCATTTATGGTGACGAGTTTGGAACTAAAATTATATTTTAATGCACGATGGTAATTCCAAAAAAAAATGTACATAATAATACTAATAAAAAAAAATGTATTTGGTGCATGGGCGTTACAACTCGTCTGTATTGGACGGCTCGACACCACTTTTTTTTTTTAATGGTCGACCCGTCGAACATTGTTTTGGTGTCGACCTGATGAGGTCGGCTTCTTGATTCTAACATCTCTCCTCTTGCAGTGTTCTATCCTTTCTTTGATAGAACCGAAGTGATGAATGCGATGAGCGAGGCCCGCAAGTATATGGAGGCGATGAAGAAGAGGTCGAGCAAAGGTGGTGGTGCAGGAAAACGGAGGAGGGCGGCTCCTACTGGCAGTGCACCGCCACCACCCGAGGTCGAGCCTGTCGCGATCCCTGCTGGAGGCGAGAGAAGGTCTCGTGCGCATCCGGTCAATGTTGATCCCAGCCCCGAGCCCCCTGCTTTTGTGGTTTCATATCCGCAGCCACAGCCCCTAGCTATCGAGCCGGTCTACCAGACGGCATACGAGCCGTATCCTGGTGAGGGGTCGTCGCATGGCTCGACCTACATTGAGATGCATAACCGTTCTGGGGCACCTGACTTGTGTAATTGGGTTACGAGTCTTCCTTCTGAGGATAAGTTTAGTTTCGTTGAGACTGACTTATATCGAGCTATGGCCTCCGTGACTTTGCTTCACCATGACTTTTTGAAACTTCGTCGTGCGCATGCCTAACTTCTGAGTAATCATCAAACCCTTGAAGAGACTCATTCCGCCTGTACCTCGCTCGTCCTTGATCGAGATGAGTGGATGGCGCGAGCGAAGAAATCCGACCAGTCTCTGGCCGAGTCACTGCGCATGACAGAGTCGACGGTCGGCGAGCTGAACGCCCTCAAGGAGAAACATGTCGAACTGGTGAGGAATCATGCCGAGCAGGTTAACGCCACTTTTGAGAAGGGAAAAGTGGAGGGGGTAGCCCAATATGAGGCCGAGACTATGGATCCGATGATCAGCGCCTCGTACCTCTCAACTATGCAAAAGGCGTACGATATGCTTGCGGGGGGTGCCACTCTTCCAAATCTAGCTCGAAATTTTGCCGAGAGGAAGGCCTAACTCGGGATAGGCGGCTCGGACGATGAAATAGGTGGCTCGGGTGGAGAAGGTGATGACCAGGAGGGCGAGGGAGATGAGTAGGTTTTGGTCTTGTTGTTTGGGTCGGCTTGTCACTTTTGGGCAGATCGACTTTAAGTGTTGTACTTCTGTTCTATTTGCGAATAATTCGTTGTGTAGTGAACTATTGTATGATCTGGTCAACCTGTTTTTGGTCGACCTAATTTGGCTTATGAAATTGGCTTTGCCTTTGGGAATTTTATCATTTCTGCTTGTACTTACTTTGCATTGTGGTCGTCCTCTTTTGGCTAGTTCACTTCAGAGTTGTATTCCTTGGATGGTTTTATAACCTTAAGATCTTTTCAATCTTTTGAACTTACTTTTCAAGCCGACTTCTTTGTCGGGTCTGATTGGCTTTGGCGATTCAACCTTACTTTTGTTCAGCTTTTGAGAGCCTTAGATATTTTCTCAGTTTCATAAACTTGTTGGTCGGCTATATTGGACTGGTTGGTCCTAAATTTAGACCTTTGGAGTGGCTTTTAGCCTTGGTTATTTTTCAGTTTTGTAAACTTATTCGTTGGGCCGACTATGTTGACTTAGGTCAATCTTAACTTACTTAAGTTGTCGAGTTCCTTTTGGCTACCTGCCTTGGAGTTCTCTTAGATTTTGTGAAACGTCCTGAAAGTCTTGAATTGACTTATTTTATTTGGACATGCATTCGAAGTGTGGTGTTGCTCTGATGAGCTTGACCTTATATAATGACGTCGAGCTATGTGTGGTCGACCTATGAGGTCGACTCAATATTTTAATTAAATTTTTTTTGGGGGTCGACCATGTTGTGGTTGACTTGGTGAGGTCGACCATACTGAGGTCGACCAATGTGGTTAACTTGACATCACGATATTGCTTTTCTTTTTCTTTTCTTTCTTCTTTTTGAGATCGACCATTCTGGGTTTTCCCTTGTGTCGACCTAATGAGGCTGGTTTCCAAATTTTGGAACCTCTGGTCGACCAAAGTTGGTCAACCAGGTGAGGTGAGTGTGGGTTACCCGCAAGTGATCAAACGAAAATAACATCTTATTGATAATACTTTTTGAGGTACACTGCGTTCCAAGGGTGTGGCAGCTTTATGCCGTCGGGGTGTTCTAATTCATAGGCGCCGTGCAGAAGGGTTTCAGCTATGCGAAATGGTCCTTCCCACTTTGGTTTGAGCGGCCCTTGGTTCATTCCTAGGATGCTCTTAAGAACTAGGTCACCGACCTTGAAGCTTCTTTCTCTTACTTTGGAGTTGTAATAACGCTCGCTCCTTTGTTTGTAGATTGCGTTCTTCATCTCTGCTTCTCTCCTCTTCTCTTCCAATAGGTCGAGCTCGGCTCGACACACCATGTTATTTTTTCTTCTTCGAAGTGCTCCACTCGATAAGACGGAGTGCCAAGCTCAAGCGGTATGACTGCTTCTGATCCAAAATCTAATGAGAAAGGGGTCTCGTTGGTGGACGAGCGATGGGTCATCCTGTATGACCATAAAACGCCTGGTAGCTCCTCGGGCCAGCTACGTTTCAGGTCTTCCAACCTCTTTTTTAGCGTGTACTTGAGGATTTTGTTCACAACCTCTACTTGTCCGTTCGATTGGGGGTGGTATGGTGTCGTGAAGTGGTTCTTGATGTTTAGCTCCCCGCAAAATGCCTTGAACCTCTTGCTATCAAATTATCTGCCGTTGTCTGAAACTATTGAGAGTGGGGTGCCGAACCTGCATATGATTGACTTCGAAACGAAGTTGATTATCTTCTCAGTTATCGAGGCCAAGGGCTCGACTTTGGCCCATTTCGTTAAGTAGTCGACCGCGACCACCGCATATTTGACTCCTCCTTTGCCCTTTGGCAGCGGGCCAATCAGGTCGATTCCCCATTTGGCGAATGGGCACGGCGAGTATATTGAGTTTAGGGGCTCGGTTGGGGAGTTGATCTGAGGTGTGAATATTTGGCACTTCTCGCATTTTCTAACCTTTGACATCACATCTTTCTTTAGGGTTAGCCAGTAGTATCCTTGCCGGACGAGCTTGTGCACCAATGACTGTCCTCCTGCATGGTTCCCATAAATGCCTTCGTGCACCTCCGTCAGCGCGTGCTCGGCCTCTTCCTCACTTAAACATCTCAATAGGGGAACTGAGTATCCTCTTTTGTAGAGTCGACCATCCAAAATGGTGTATCGAGCTGACTTGGTTCGGATTGAGGGAGCCTTCGCTCTGTCTTCAGGTAGTGTTCCTTCTTCAAGGTATAGAAGGAATGGATTCATCCAACAACTTCTTTCAGCTTGGGTTTCTTTGGTTTGGTTGGCTTGACTTGCCGAGTAAGCTGCGGCGGCGTCGAGCGCTGTCGTGGAGTGGTGGATGACTATTACTGTGTTCAGTTCTTCGATACCTAAGCTCGACGCAAGCTTGGCGAGTGAATCGGCTGGGACATTATCGTTTCTCAGCACATGGATTACTTCGGCCTCAAACTCNGCCACTCGATAAGACGGAGTGCCAAGCTCAAGCGGTATGACTGCTTCTGATCCAAAAGCCAATGAGAAAGGGGTCTCGTCGGTGGACGAGCGATGGGTCGTCCTGTATGACCATAAAACGCCTGGTAGCTCCTCGGGCCAGCTACCTTTCAGGTCTTCCAACCTCTTCTTTAGCGTGTACTTGAGGATTTTGTTCACAGCTTCTACTTATCCGTTCTATTGGGGGTGGTATGGTGTCGCAAAGTGGTTCTTGATGTTTAGCTCCCCACAAAATGCCTTGAACCTCTTGCTATCAAATTGTCTGCCGTTGTCTGACACTATTGAGAGTGGGGTGCCGAACCTTCATATGATTGGCTTCCAAACAAAGTTGATTATCTTTTGGTCGGTTATCAAGGACAAGGGCTCGGCTTCGGCCCATTTCGTGAAGTAGTCGACTGCGACCATCGCGTATTTGACTCCTCCTTTGCCTTTTGGTAGCGGGACAATCAGGTCGATTCCCCATTTGGCGTATGGGCACGGCGAGTATATTGAATTTAGGGGCTCGGCTGGGGAGTTGATTAGAGGTGCGAATATTTTGCACTTCTTGCATTTTCTGACCTTTGACATCGCATCTTTCTTTAGGGTCGGCCAGTAGTATCCTTGCCGGACGAACTTGTGCGCCAATGACTGTCCTCCTGCATGGTTCTCACAGACGCCTCCGTGCACCTCCGTCAGCGCGTGCTCGGCCTCTTCCTCACTTAAACATCTCAATAGGGGAACTGAGTATCCTCTTTTGTAGAGTTGACCATCCAAAATGGTGTATCGAGCTGACTTGGTTCGGATTGAGCGAGCCTCCGCTCTGTCTTCAGGTAGTGTTCCTTCTTCGAGGTATAGAAGGAATGGATTCATCCAACAACTTTTTTCAGCTTGGGTTTCTTTGGTTTGGTCAGCTTGGCTTGCCGAGTAAACTGCGGAGGCGTCGAGCGCTGTCGTGGAGTGGTGGCTGACTGTTATCGTGTTCAGTTCTTCGATACCTGAGCTCGATGCAAGTTTGGCGAGTGAATCGGCTGGGACATTATCGTTTCTCGGCACATGGATTACTTCGGCCTCAAACTCACTAAGTCTTGCTTTGGTAAGTTCCAGGTACTGTGCCATCCTAGGCTCTTTCGTCTCGTACTCTCCACTGATCTGGTTTACCACAAGTTGGGAGTCACTGTGAATTTTGAGATTTCTGATCCCCATAGAGGATGTTGTTTCGAGACCAGCTAGGAGGGCCTCATACTCGGCTTCATTATTAGTCAATGAGAATTTGAAGCGGACCGCCGAGCAGTAGGGCACCTTCTCAGGGCTAATCAACACTATCCTGGCACCAGCTCGGTTAGTGGTCGACGATCTGTCAATGTATAGGTGCCATTGTTCGGCCTTTGTTGGAACGAATTCGACGGCTGGTGTGAACTCGGCTATGAAGTCGGCAAGGGCTTGTCCTTTGATCGCTGTTCTCGGTTCATAAGTTATATCAAACTGTCCGAGCTCGACAACCCATTTGATCATTCTTCCAGATGTGTAAGGTCGGTGCATGATCTGCTTTAGAGGGAAGCTCGTCAACACAATTATTCGGTGCTCGAGGAAATAAGGACACAGCTTGCGCGAGGAAATGATTAGAGCATAAGCGAGTTTTTCCATGGCTGAATATCTTAGCTCGGCATCATGCATGGTATGGATCGCATAGTATACTGGATGTTGTCCGAGTCAGATCGTACGAGTGCCGAACTGACTGCTACTGTCGAAATCGCCAAGTAAAGGTAGAGAGGCTCCTCCTTGGTTGGTTTTTGCAAGGTCGGAACGTTTGCCATGCAGTTCTTCAATTCTTCGAAAGCTATCTAGCATTCTGGTGTCCATTTGAAGCTCTTATTTTTCTTGATTGCTTCGAAAAATGGTTTACACTTGTCTATCGACCTGGATATGAATCGACTTAGGGCGGCCATTTTGTCGGTAAGGCTCTGCACTTGTTTCACACTTCGAGGAGGTTCTAATTAGGTTATTGCTCAAATTTTATCTAGGTTGGCTTCAATGCCTCTTTGACTCACCATGTATCCTAAGAATTTTCTAGACCCGACTCCGAAAGAGCATTTCTTGGGGTTTAACATCATTCGGTAAACACGTAAAATAGAAAACATTTTATTAAGATCATCTATGTGATTGGAGGAGTACAAAGATTTGACGAGCATGTCGTCTACATAGACTTCCATTGTTTTCCCCTATCATACTAGCAAAAATTTTATTGACAAGACGCTGATAAGTAGCCCCCTGTTTTGCATGTAATTGTTGTGTTTTTCTCGTATTTTTAATTAGGTTTTTATTGTGGTTTTAACGGTTTTTATGTCGGTTATTTAGGTTTTTAAGTTATTTTTCTAATCTTGTTGATTTTCTTATTTCTTGCTAATTTTATGTTTAATTGGGTTAAATGGCTTCAATTAATTGGAGGTTTGGTCTAATTCTTGGGTTTTGATATTGAAAATTTTAATTTAATAAGTGGACTATGGAGTTGAATCCTCCTTAGGAAGGCCAAGGTTTTAGCCTAGTCTTGCACAATTGCATGCCCAAATAGGTGCAAGGATGCTCCAAAATCATCAAACTTTCTGGAATGGTGGCCTAACCTCGCCTAGGATGGCCTATCCTCACGCCAACACCCTAGGCGCAAGAAAAAAGTCCTAAACTCGTACCTGGCAGCACGCCTGTTGAGCAAGCGCGCGCGCGTCCTGCCGAGGATGCCCGGCGCCTGCCGAGCGCCCAGTGCACGCCTGCGCGTAGCGCGCGCAACTACCGCACGCCCCTGCCGACAGCGCCCGGCCAACTCCCGCACACTCCCGCCTATTTCCGCGCCTAAATGCCTGCCTAGCTGACGCCCGGCCCATCATCGCCTAAGCCTAGGCGCCCGCCCGCAAGCCCTGCCGCCCAGCGCCCAACGCGTCCGCCCAGCTGTGCCCAGGCTCGGCCCATGGCCGAGCCACCTCGAGCCATGGTCGATCCAACTCGAGCCATATCGAGCCAAAATGTGCCAAAAAGCTAGCCAAGGGTCTACGAAGGTGCCTCCGGGTCAAACTTGGTCAAATCCAGGGAATTTCAAGACTCTAAGGCTATTTTGGCCTATTTAAACCCAATTAAATGTAATATAAATAGTAGACTTCTCTCATTTTGTAAAAACACCTCTCATTTTCTCCCAACCCAAGTTTGGGTTTGGGATTAAAAATCCTCTCTCTAGTTTTTAAGATCTAATTTCTCTCTCTTAGGTTTTAGATTCAATTTTAAGCTTTGATGTAATTTCTTTTCTAGATTTAGATTTACTTTCATGCTTGGCCTTGGGTTTGTAAGCCTAAGAAGAATCCAAATACTCCTTTGGATTGTTACTTTTTGATGCAATCTCATTCAAACTTTGTTTCATTTCTCAATTCAAGTAAGTCTCCTTTTCAATTTCATGTTTTATGCTTTAATTCCATGCTTGTTCTTCATGTTTCATGCATTTTCTTCATTTTTAGGCTTTTTGTCTTAGCACCTTGAATTCATGATGAGACTTAAGAATTGGCTATGGAATCTAGATGAGTGACACGTCTAGATCATAGATCGGATCTTGGATCGTCTTGATTTTGAGTTTTTCACATGCTTTATTTTGATTTTTATTTTTATACTTTGTTCCATGCTTAAATCCTAGATCTATGCTTGGTTGTTTGTTATTTTTCATAAAGTCTTAAACTTTCCCGTCTATTTTCATTGCTTTATCCATTCATGCTTTCAATTTTTGCTAATTTGCATTATTTAGGATTTTACGCATAGTTGTACCTTGTGCATGCATGCTTGTACTTGGTGAAACATTGCTTGTTTTTGCTAAAGTTTCGATTTTGCTTG
>BMAC01000044.1:2416365-2442751 GCA_014905375.1 Phtheirospermum japonicum | reverse complement strand
GGAGGTTGTGTTGCACCTGGTCTTGCTGCCGCTGATGGTTCTGCCGCATCAGGGGCGTCCGTCGGTGTGGCAGAGGTTGGCATGCCACCCAGCTCCGCCACCAAATTCCGTCGAAGTCCGTCTGATGCCATGGTTTTCTCACGTCTTAGTCTTAGATTTCCCATAGACGGCGCCAATTGTTTTTCCCAAAAAACATGCCACCAAAGAGACTGCGCCTTCGCTTGAGAACTTCCCAACCTCCTATGCACAAAACACGTTAGAAAGGACCACCGGGGATTTTCCGGTGGAAACCTCTCCGATGATTAAGTCAGTAAGCGTTTGATTGGAATAATCTAAAGTAAGAGAAGATTGCTGGAAAAATCCTACCTCTCTCAGCCTTGGGGATTAGATATATATAATTTTTTCCCAGTGGAGACCCCTTCCGGGATCTCAGAAATATAAAGCCCGCGAATCTTGGGCCGTTACATGGGCCGACCTGACCTGGAAGCTTCCTTCCGGCGGCGCCAAGAAAAAAGTCCTAAACTCGTACCTGGCAGCACGCCTGTCGAGCAGCGCGGCGCGCGTCCTTGCCGAGGAATGCCCGCGCGTCCTGCCGAGCGCCCAGTGCACGCCTGCGCGTAGCGCGCGCAACTACCGCACGCCCCTGCCGACAGCGCCCGGCCAACTCCCGCACACTCCCGCCTATTTCCGCGCCTAAATGCCTGCCTAGCTGACGCCCGCCCATCATCGCCTAAGCCTAGGCGCCCGCCCGCAAGCCCTGCCGCCCAGCGCCCAACGCGTCGCCCAGCTGTGCCCAGGCTCGGCCATGGCCGAGCCCACCTCGAGCCATGGTCGATCCAACTCGAGCCATATCGAGCCAAAATGTGCCAAAAAGCTAGCCAAGGGTCTACGAAGGTGCCTCTGGGTCAAACTTGGTCAAATCCAGGAATTTCAAGACTCTAAGGCTATTTTGGCCTATTTAAACCCAATTAAATGTAATATAAATAGTAGAGTTCTCTCATTTTGTAAAAARACCTCTCATTTTCTCCCAACCCAAGTTTGGGTTTGGGATTAAAAATCCTCTCTCTAGTTTTTAAGATCTAATTTCTCTCTCTTAGGTTTTAGATTCAATTTTAAGCTTTGATGTAATTTCTTTTCTAGATTTAGATTTAWTTTCATGCTTGGCCTTGGGTTTGTAAGCCTAAGAAGAATCCAAATACTCCTTTGGATTGTTACTTTTGATGCAATCTCATTCAAACTTTGTTTCATTTCTCAATTCAAGTAAGTCTCCTTTCAATTTCATGTTTTATGCTTTAATTCCATGCTTGTTCTTCATGTTTCATGCATTTTCTTCATTTTTAGGCTTTTTGTCTTAGCACCTTGAATTCATGATGAGACTTAAGAATTGGCTATGGAATCTAGATGAGTGACACGTCTAGATCATAGATCGGATCTTGGATCGTCTTGATTTTGAGTTTTTCACATGCTTTATTTTGATTTTTATTTTTATACTTTGTTCCATGCTAAATCCTAGATCTATGCTTGGTTGTTTGTTATTTTTCATAAAGTCTTAAACTTTCCCGTCTATTTTCATTGCTTTATCCATTCATGCTTTCAATTTTTGCTAATTTGCATTATTTAGGATTTTACGCATAGTTGTACCTTGTGCATGCATGCTTGTACTTGGTGAAACATTGCTTGTTTTTGCTAAAGTTTCGATTTTGCTTGCATTTTCATTGAAGGCATATGACCGAGGCATCCTACCAATTTGCACTTTCAATTTCTAGTTTAGTTTAGCTATTTTAATTGCTCTATTTTCATTTTCCCTTTATTATCTAAGCTTGAAACACCTTGAAATTTACAATTAAATCGAATTTCGATAATACCAAGCCATGAACCCATTGATTCATTTCAACACCACGAAAACTCTTTTAACACCCCCGCATTCTTCAAGCCGAACGGCATCATGGTATAGCAGTAGAGGCCTCTTGCTGAGTAGAATGACGTGTGTTCCTAGTCATCCGGATGCATCTGGATTTGGTTATAACCAGAGTAGGCGTCCATAAAAATCATCATCTCGTGCCCGGAAGTGGCGTCGACCATATAGTCAATGTGGGGAAGCGGGTAGCTATCTTTAGGGCATGCCTTGTTGAGGTCCGAGAAGTCAATGCATAGCCGCCATTGCCCTGTCTATTTTTTGACTGGCACTGGGTTAGATACCCAGACTGGGTACCTGACTTCTCGAATGAATTTATTATCCAGTAACTTGATGACCTCCACTTCCAGTGCCTCTTATCGGTTTGGGCCGAGCTTCCTCCTCTTCTGGATGACCGACCTGACATTTTTATCAATGTTGAGTCGGTGACAAGATTGCTCCGGATCTATCCCCTGTATGCCAGCATGTGTCCAGGCGAACACATCCTGGTTTTCCTTCAAGAAATTGATAAGCTGGGATCGGGTCGGCTCTTGGAGATCGTGGCCGACCCGGAGTTGTTTACTCGGGTCGAGCTATTCCATAAATATCCAATCAAAGTCTTCCACTGGTTCGGCATGGGTAGCCTTTCTCCTTGAGCTCATCCTTCGAGGATCTAGATCGTCCTCCCCTGTTTTCAACTCAATCTTCTTAGCTCGACAAACAATGTTTTCTGACTCCAACATCGGCTCTTTACCTGGCCGCCGACCTCTGTCCCTTTCCCGGTCGGCCTCAACAAATTTTTTTTCGATTGGTGCTGTCTTTGTTTCATCAGCTTTTTCTGCACTCAGGCCGAACTCCATCACGTCGACCTCTGTGTTCGACCCCTGTTCCTGAACTGGTTCTGGCTCTTTTCTGCTCGACACGGGAACTGGGTGGTCAACTCCGGACACAAGGTTCAGTTCATCTACCATCGTTGTGTGTTCCTCTTCATTTGCAGGTTTGGGTTCATCCGGCTCTTCAATGATCATGTTCTTTAAAATCAGACTGTCGGGCTCATCGCCTTTCATCTCCTCAGTAAGATCTTCTCTTCTCGATAGTTCAACCATGTTTATCTATTTTAGTCTGATCGACCAGCTGCATTCTCGAGCAGCCACTTGATTGCCTCTGTGTTTGCATTCTCCGAGGGCACCTGGGAACTTGATCGAATAGTGATATACTGACATTGCTCCTTTAAGATCGTATAAATCTGGTCTACCTATAAGGGCATTGTATTCGCTTGGAACGTCTATCACTTTGAAAGTTGTGAGAATCTTTCTCTTTTCTTCACCTGTGCCGAACTCGGCAGATAGCTTCACCTGAAATAAGGCTTGCACATAATTGCCACTTATCCCTCTGATTCTATCATCGCACGGCTCGACGTATTCTCTGGGTACCCTCATTCTTTGGAATGCCTGTAAGTAAATTATGCTTGCATATGCGCCGGGGTCTACGAGCACTCGGTGTGTTCGAATCCCTAGAATAAGCACGGTGATGACAAGAGCATCAGAATGGGGGTGGTCCAGCGGGGCTGCATCTGATTCGTAGAAAGTGAAAGATGACACGAGCTTATCCTCTTCTTCATGCTGGTCGTCAAAATGAAAGATGTCAGACCTTATGACTTTAATTTTCTGAATAGTGTTTCTCGCATCTCTGACGAAGTTCTTCCTTTTCCAATTTGATACTTCCTCCTCTGCTCGGCTGGTGTTGATGAAGGTCAGGATCTCTCTCGGCCCTCCGGCTCCAGCTGGTGGGGTTGGAGTGGCTGATTATTGCCCCTTCTATCCTGCCGAGCTTTGTGGTTCTTGGAGAAGGGCAGTAGATTTCTATCATCGCAGATCTTGATTAAGGCGCGGACCAAGTCATGGCATTCCTCCGTGTTGTGCCAGATCGATCCATGATATCTGCAAAATCACTTTTTGTCGATCAAGGAAGGGTCCTTCTTAATTGGCCGAGCTGGGGGAAGGATATTCATATCCTTGATCGGTTCGAAAATTGTAGCAGCTGCCATTGAGTAGACCTCGTTGTACTCGGCGAGGAGGTCAGAATGCTTTTCTTGCAAAAAAAATTTCGTGGTCATTTGAGGACTCAGGTTCTTATCATTTTGCCTGGCGGTCTTATGACTTTGTGGGAACGATATGACCGGGGCGGCCATATTCTGCTCGGCTGCATTCTGGGATGCGGCCAATGCGAGGAACTCTTGGAAAGTTTGGGGGTCCTGCTGATTGTTGATCCATTTGAAGAAAGAGTTATCAGATAGTCCATTTTGGGCTGGGATAATTAGGGCCTCATCGCCACAAGGTTGGGATTCTGAGACTTGTTTTGTAAACCGAGCTATATAGCTCTTCAAGGATTCATTAGGCTGCTGAACTATTGTGGCGATAGCTCGTTTAGGCGCGACGGTGGCTTTGGAGACCATGAAATATCCTCTGAATGAAGACCACAACCGAGGCCAGGAACAGATCGAGTGGCGTGGTATGGACCGATACCACCTCAGCGGCGCTTCGTCCAATGTCATAGAGAACATACGACATCGATATGTGTCTGACGCGCTGAGCATATCCATGTAATTCTGGTAATGGCTTAGATGTGAGTCAGGATCACTGCTCCCTTTGTATAGTGCAATGGAGGGAATTTTCAATTTTCCAGGCAGGGGTTCAGAAAAGAGTTGGACCAACAAGGGGGACTCGTCATCGCAAGCCAAGCTGATTGTGACAGGCCGTGACATTGGGAAAGTGTTCTGGGCCGGGGGAGTAACTTGTTTAGCCTTCGGATCGGCTATCCGCTGCTTCAGATACTGAAACTCAGCTGATTCCTCAACTTGCTTTCTCTGTGGATGCACGTTTATGCTAGCGTTGCTCCTGCTGTTGGACGACCTGGTAGGAATGTCCTCCTGAGCCTTACCATTTGGATGTCCGAGCCGAGCGAAGACATTCTGATGGGAAGAAAATGTGAGGCATCGCGCAATTGGGGGTCGGTCGAGCCTTCTCTTGGCATTCAGCTCGGCCTCCTCTTCCAATTTTCTTTTTCCGATGTTCCTTGCTGCCTCCCGAGCTGGCAGGAGGTCGGACTCTGAGTGCCATTCCAGGAGGTCGGCATTTGTAGCGTTGCCGACCACAACCTCTGGAGTCAAGAATGATTTTGCGACTCTTTTCATCATTTCTTCAAACTCCTTGGCGAAGGTGGGGTGTTGCATGAACGACCTCACCTGTTCAGGGTCGAGCTCATTTGTGCCCGACTGAATAGTTTTTTCATGACGTTCTCTTGTAGGGTTTCTTCTTGAGCTCTCCGACGGGTTCATGATGACTACCAGGGTCAGAAACTCCCTACCTCTCTCTTGTTTTTAACAAACCTCAACCACGTTAAAGGTTGACGATCAACAGCTTGCGTAAAAACACAATTCGAACACAAAAAATAGGAAACAAAATAGGATGAGCTGATCGAGCGAGTGGAGCCGCAGATCACAAGAGACCTCCTTCTAGCGCCATTTTGTTTAGACTAAGAGTAGTCTAAATTATTAAAAGAAGTAAATAAGCAGTTAAACAATGGAAAAGCAGAAAACCAAAAAATAGGAAAAATTGCTTGACTTTTATTCCCTATAATCGGGTTGGATCGACTTTAACCGGATCATTGTACAAAGCAGTTTCTTGATTACAAGCCTTTCTCTCTCTAACTCTCTATGTATTTCTCTCTCTAACAGATTCGGGATCCTTCTCTCTCTCTTGGAGAGGCTATTTATAGTTTTCCTTCCAAACCCTAATGGACACATGTCACCACCTGAGTGCATTGACTTACTTGGCCAATAATACAGTCACAAATATCCTAACCCTAATTAGACACCTGGCACCTCCTTATTGGTCGTACATCCCCTTCTGAGTCAGAGAATCAAGCCTTGATCACATCTCTCCCGCCGCCTCGAATCCAACCTTGAACCGCCTTGATGTCGGGCCGATCTTTCCTCATGGTCGATTAGTTTTGGTTGAAATATCATTACCCCCTGAGCATATTCTCTACTGGAGGTGAGGAGTTAAGGGGTTTGACATTCCTGATGAGCGTCAAGTCGAACCGGATAATCCACGCGTGACACACCTCGTTGAGCTTGTAGACCTCCTGGTCGGCTGCTGGAAAACTTTTGGAACCAGGTCGACCCGCATCGTCAGGCCCAGATCAACTCTGCTCGATTTTGTTTTGGCCAGATCGGCCAATATTGGCGTATCAAGCTCAGCGCTGGTCGACAGCGTCTGCGCTAGGTCGGCCGTGTCCAGCTGATCGAAGATTTCTCGATGCTCTAGAAATCGTCTCCGCAATAGTACGGAGTCGACTGTAGATGCGGTGAGTTGTCCCGAGTCGTGTCTCTCGAGGATGGATGTGATCGGCTATCGGTTTTCTTTATCGTTCTTATCGTCGATTTTCTAAAACTAATTTATCCTAAGAAAGCGATAATCATTGGTCGGTTTTATAGCTAAGGTTTAAATTTGAAACTTGAATTTAAAAACAATAAAACATTTAAAGGAATTTAAAGCTTATACTAAAAACGATCAATTTAAACTAATTAACTTAATTAAAACTTAATTATTTGAAATTAGTAAAATGGAGGGAAAATTAAAGTCAACTTATTTGAATAAGTCAATATAAGTACTTAACATCAATTAATTCTCTGCTTAAAAAACCCAAAACCAATACTCCGTCGCTTCATTGTATCTATCCACAGTCAACAATGGTGGCCGCGCTCCGACCACTTCCTCCTCCGCTATCTCCAAAAACACTTCTCCCCCACAGGAGCCCAAGCTTCTATCCCAATTCACTTTTCCATTCCCTCACAACCCCAGAAAGCTAACCGCCGCCGTCCCCTCCAAATCTCAAATGTCCTCTCTTTAACGCAAGGATACAAACCGACCAGGATGAGGCGGCCTTCATCTCCCGAGCCGCGAGGGAATCACCGTCGTCTTCGCCTACTTCGGTGGCATTTCGATGGAGATTCACCAGGCTTCCACATGCTCCAACACCATTCTCAACATCTTCCCTCGCCACGAGCAGGGCGGCATCTTCACCGCCGAGGAATAGACGCACGCCTCCAGCCTCCACAGCGTCTGCATTGCCACCTCCAGCCCGGCGCCACCAACCTGGTCTCCGGCCTCGCCGATACCCTCCTCGACAGTGTTCCCCTCGTCGCTATCACAAGCCAGATCCTCCACACAACATGATCGGGATAGACGCCTTCCAGGAGACGCCCATCGCCGAGGTATCTAGATCTATTACTGATATGACATAAGCTGGTAGGTGTTGTCCACGTGGCCTGGACAAAGAGTGGTTGGGATGAGCTGGAATACGTGGAATGAGGAGAGCAGGATTAAAGAGCACGAACTGACTAGGACTGTCCTGGCCTTAGTAGGGGGCCCTGATTAAGGACTCAAGAGGTCAGGCTAGGAACAGAGAAGACCCCCAATGGGCCCGAGCTGACCTGTGTGCCGGATGGAAGCTTCCAGGTCAGGTCGGCCCATGTAACGGCCCAAGATGATACCGGAGGTGGCCCCATGGAGCAGAGTTGACCTGTGTGCCGGAAGGAAGCTTCCAGGTCAGGTCGGCCCATGTAATGACCCAAGATGATCCCGGAGGGGGACCCATGGAGCGGACCTTAACTGTGTGCCGGAAGGAAGCTTCCAGGTCAGGTCGGCCCATGTAACGGCCCAAGATTCGCGGGCTTTATATTTCTGAGATCCCGGAAGGGGTCTCCACTGGGAAAAAATTATATATATCTAATCCCCAAGGCTGAGAGAGGTAGGATTTTTCCAGCAATCTTCTCTTACTTTAGATTATTCCAATCAAACGCTTACTGACTTAATCATCGGAGAGGTTTCCACCGGAAAATCCCCGGTGGTCCTTTCTAACGTGTTTTGTGCATAGGAGGTTGGGAAGTTCTCAAGCGAAGGCGCAGTCTCTTTGGTGGCATGTTTTTTGGGAAAAACAATTGGCGCCGTCTATGGGAAATCTAAGACTAAGACGTGAGAAAACCATGGCATCAGACGGACTTCGACGGAATTTGGTGGCGGAGCTGGGTGGCATGCCAACCTCTGCCACACCGACGGACGCCCCTGATGCGGCAGAACCATCAGCGGCAGCAAGACCAGGTGCAACACAACCTCCTCCTAGTGGAGCCATGCAAACTGACGGCAGTTTGCTGAACGAGTCCTTCCTAAGGAAATTGTCCGACCTCATTATCAAGGCGGTGGAAGTAGTTGTGGATAGAAGGTTGGCTGAGCTCTCGACACCCCCCTCCAAGGCGGTTCCGCCGCCGGAGACAGAGCCACCGCGACCCAGTGCACTGTCTGAAATCCTCTCAAGGGAGAGGAGGAGAGTTTATCCTCTTCTAAAAGTGAAACATCGAGAAAAATCAACCCATATCTCACTGAGTAGATGCAAAACTTGCAGAAAGAGGTCAGGGAGGTTAAGAGAAAGATGGCGAGAACGGGCATGGTGCCGACGCGGAGGGGTACCCCATTTACGGATGCGGTTATGCGCGATGATGTACCGGATTCTTACCGGTCCATGGGCTTCGAATACAATGGAACAACAGATCCGTGGGATCACCTGAGCCGGTTTGAGATCGCGGCGACTTTGCACAAATTCTTAGATGCGGTCATGTGCCGGGTCTTCCCGACGACTTTTACGAAGTCAGCCCAGCTCTGGTTCAGTTAGTTGCCTACGCGCTCTATAAGCAACTTCGACGAACTCAGCTCGACATTCCTACACCAATTTACCATCTGTAGGAAGTACCAGAAGATGCCGCTGGAATTATTCAGCCAGAAACAGAAAGAAAATGAAAATCTATACGCATACATCAATCGATTCACAGATGCAAAACTAGAGGTGCCGTCAGCATATGAGGAGCTCCTGGTAAACGCTCTAGCACAGGGGCTCAGGAGAGGAGAATATTTCCAGTCGCTGGTCGTGAAGCCAGTGCTGAAATTCGATGAGCTCCTAGAACGAGCAGAAAAATACATTCATTTGGAGGAGGCCTTGAAGATCAAAGAGGATGGAGAAAAAAGAAGGGAGCGACCTTATAGAGATGACAGAACCCCGATGAAGAAACCCAGGACTGACCTGGTTGGAGGACGACCCCGCTTTAACAAGTACAAACCTCTGGCGACACCTCAAGGGGAAATTCTGCAAACAATTGAGCGGCATCCCGATCTTAAATGGCCCAGGACTTACTCCCAAAAGACAAGGAAAGAAAGATCTGACCGGTTTTGTTGTTACCATAATGAGTATGGACATGATACAGATCAGTGCACCCACCTAAAAGATGAGATAGAGAGGTTGGTGCAGGCAGGGCACCTCAAGGCGTATGTACAGATGTGGAGGGAGGAACCCAGGTCTGACTCTCGCAAGCGAGATCGGACTCAAGGGAATAAGCACGAGCAGAATAATGGACAAATCAGTGGGAGACGGAGTGATCAAGCTCAGGTTGTACGAGGTGAAATCCTAATGATCACAGGTAGAGAATAGGACGAACATTCTAAGTGGACCCAGAACAGTTATGTGCGGGCAGCGAAGATCTAGCTAAAAGAGCCCACGAGGTAGGACAAATAGAACCAAGTCCAAACATTTTCTTTGGGTCTGAGGATGAGAATGGTACCCTGGCTCCGCATATAGATGCCCTAGTCATAACAGCTACTATCGCTAACTACAATGTCCGGCGGATCTTTGTGGATATGGGAAGTTCAGCGGACATCATGTTTTATGACTGCTTCAGGAAGATGAATTTAGATATGGAATTAGAAGAGGTCACGACTTCACTGGTGGGTTTTGCAGGAGGAGGGTTGAAACCTCTTGGCACGGTAAACCTCCTGGTCACACTGGGGGAAGAGCCGCTCAGACAGACCAGGTCGGTTCGATTCTTGGTGGTTGATGAAGCTTCTTCTTATAACGTTATGTTGGGACGACCATCCCTAATCTAATTCAAGGCGGTGATTTCAGTTTATCACATGAAGTTAAAGTTCCCAGCTCAGGATGGGGTGGGTCAAGTTTGAGGAGATCAGTACACATCGCGCCAGACATACGTTGAAAGAATCCGACGAAATGATGAAGAAAGACATATAAAAAAGGCAAGAACAGAGGATGACAGACCTGAGCTGGTTCAGAGAGATGAAAACTTGATGTTGGTGGAAGTAACTCCGGGGGACAACAGTCGAGTTCTATGGGTAGGAACGACCTTGAGCCCGAAGGTCTTGGTAGAGCTGGTCACGCTTTTGAGAGATAGGGCAGATATTTTCTCCTGGTCTCCCCAAGACCTAGTGGGAATTGACCCGACAGTAGTAGAGCATCGTCTTAATATAAGCTCTGAAACAAAGCCCGTAAAATAGAGAAAGAAGAACTTTGGACCTGAGAAGGAGGCCATCACTGAAGCAGAAGTAGATAAGCTATTACGGGCCAAACACATCAAGGAGATACAATTTCCAGAGTGGCTTTCCAATGCTGTACTGGTCCCAAAAATAGAAGAGGACTGGAGAATGTGTATCGACTTTAGAGACCTCAACAGCGCTTGTCCTAAGGATCACGATCCATTGCCAAGCATAGACCGTCTGATGGATTCCACGTCTGGATGTGAATTGTTAAGTATGATGGATGCCTCCCAGGGTTATTATCAAATCAAGTTAGCAGATGAATATTGGAAGCGGGTCAGCTTCATAACGCCAAAAGGAACATATTGTTATGTAGTAATGTCATTTGGTCTCAAAAATTCGGGAGCTACGTATCAAAGACTTGTGGACAAGATGTTTAAGAGCCACCTCGGGATGAACATGGAAGTGTACATAGATAACATGTTGGTTAAGATCGCAAGGGAAACATTCCATGTAGAGGATTTGAGAGAAACCTTCAACACCCGGAGAAGATATAAGATGAGGTTAAACCCGAAGAAGTGTGCATTTGGGGTAAGAGCAGGAAAGTTCCTAGGTTTCATGGTCACGGAAAGAGAGATAGAGGCCAACCCAGAAAAGGTTAGGGCTATCATGGATATGCCACCCCCCAAAATGTCAAGGAAGTCCAGTGTCTGGAAGGTCGAATCAATGCCCTGAGCAGGTTTGTCTCGAGATCGGCAGAGAAGAGCTTACCGTTCTTCAGAGAGTTACGAAAGAAGTCTCGATTCCACTGGGATGAGGAATGCCAGGAGCATTTCAAAAGATGAAAGAACACTTGGCAGAAATGTCTTTGCTAACTAAACCAATCATGGGGGAACCGTTGATTTTGTACTTGTTCATGGGGAAGTTAGCGGTGAGGACGGTCTTAATTTAGGAGGAGGGAAGGTCGCAAAAACCAGTATACTATTGGAGAAAGGTCTTGCATGAGGCTGAGCTCCGATATGTAGAGATAGAAAAGGACATGATAGATTTGGTTAGAACTGCTCTAAAATTACGAACTTATTTCCTCTCCCATGAGATTATAGTTCGTACTAATTTACCTTTAAAATCCATAATGAGCAAGCCAGAAGCTTGGGGAGTTTGGTCAAGTGGATAATTGAGTTGAGTGAATTCGACATACATTTTGAGGCCAGGTTGGCAATCAAAGCTCAGACATTAGCTGATTTTGTCCAAGAGATGGCTAGCTCTGCCCAGGAAAAGAAAGAATGGACAATCTTCACGGATGGCTCAGTGGGAAACTCGGGGTGTGGCGCAGGAATAGTCTTGGTCGACTCGGAAGGGGTAACCACGGAATACTCAGTTCGACTGAAATATCCTCTATCTAAAAAATGGGGCCGAGTATGAAGAACCGTTGAGGGGAGTTCAGATGGCGAAAAAGCTGGGAACAAAATGGATACGAGCAAATGTAGATTCACAGCTTGTCTGTAAATAGATTGGAGGAGAATTCGAAACAAGAGAGGGACAAATGCAAAAATACTTGGCCCAATTTCGTGAGTTGGCCAGTACTTTGGATGCTTAGAATGTTCATCATATTCCCAGAGAAGGGAACAGCCGAGCTGATTACTTAGCTAAAGTGGCCAGCTCAGCAGTCGATTGTCAGGAAAGGGTAATCACTTTACTGATGGCTCATAGGGAATATGGAGAGGAGGAGGTCAATGCGGTGGAGGAAGGCGAGGAGGATTGACGCTCTCATCTTAAATCATACTTATAAAAGGGAGAGTTTTCGGGCAATAAAAAAGAGGCAAGCAAGCTACGGATCAGGTTGGCCAGATTTTACACCATAAAGGGAGAGCTGTTCAGACGGGGATTCGAACAGCCTCTCCTGCGATGTGTAAGCTGGAAAGAGGGTGCTCACCTTCTTAAAGAAATCCATGAGGGATGTTGTGGCAACCACATGGGAGCAAGGACCCTAGCCATCAAAATAACGAGAGCCGGCTATTTCTGGCCATTGTTGCGGAAAGAGGCGGAAGACTTTGTTAAAAGGGGTGAAAGATGCCAAAAGATGTTTCCCTTAACCCACCGACCAGCAGAAGAGCTCATGATAATGAGATCTCCTTGCCCTTTCACGAAATGGGGAATAGACTTGGTTGGGCCATTTCCCACGGCCCCGACCCATTAAAAAATTCCTAATTGTGGGTATCGATTACTTCAGCAAATGGGTAGAAGCGGAATCTCTGTCGAAAAATACAGAGGATGAGATGATGGACTTCATTTAGAAAAACATTATATGCCGGCTTGGCATTCCCAGGGTCCTGGTTTCAGATAATGGCACCCAGTTCACGGGGACCAGCATCAGAGCTTGGTGTACTAAGATGGAAATTGACCAACACTTCACGTCTGTTTACCATCCGCAAGAAAATGGTAAGGTTGAAGTGACAAATCGCATTCTCGTACAAGGGATCAAAACACGCTTGGAAAGATCAGGAGGCAAGTGGGTAGAGGAGCTCAATTCGATCATTTGGGCTTATCGTACCAAACTCAAAGAGAGCACGGGCTAAACCCCCTTTAGCTTGGTATATGTCATGGATGCCGTTATTTCTACAGAAGTCATCCTAGAAACTCATCAAATACAGAGCTTTAACGAAGGTCAAAACAACGCATTAGTACAGGACGCCTTGGATTTGATCGAAGAGAAAAGAGATCGGGCTCCAATTAGGATGGAGCACATAAGAGGACGGGTTCAGGCAGCATATAACAAGATATTTTTGAAGAGATGTTTCCAAGTAGGAGACCTGGTCCTACGTAAGGCTGATCTGGGAAAGCCTAAGGGAAAGTTGGACGCCACGTGGCAGGGACCATTTCGAGTCACAAAAATCTTGGCGGGTGGTTCTTATGAATTGGATCAAATGGATGGAGTTGAGATACCCCGAGCATGGAACATATCAAATTTATGAAAATTTTACGTGTAAGGACATTTTGGAAAGCTTATCTATAAAGATAATTTGAGTTTACTCACATTTTTATTACAAATTGACCAAGACTTTCAAATCCAGGATTGGCTAAGGGCGGATGCCACAATTTTCCTGACCTGATTATCAGATAAAGCCAGGATTGTCTAAGGGCGGATGCCCCAATTTTCCTGACCTGATTTTCAAATAAAGCTAGTATTGGATAAGAGCGGATGCCCCAATTTTCCTGACCTGATTGTCAGATAAAGCAAGGATTGGCTAAGGGCGGATGCCCCAATTCTCCTGAACTGATTGTCAGTTAAAGCTAAGATTGGCTAAGGGCGGATGACCCAATTTTCCTGACCTGTTTGTCAGTTAAATCCAGGATTGGCTAAGGGCGGATGCCCCAATTTTCCTGAACTGAGTATCAATTAAACCAGGATTGACTAAGGGCGAATGCCCCAATTTTCTTGAACTGAGTGACTGTTAAAGCCAGGATTGGATAAGGGCGGATGTTCTAGTTTTCCTGACCTATTTGTCAGTTAAATCCAGGATTGGCTAAGGGCGGATGCCCCATTTTTCCTAACCTGGATGTCATAAAAAGCCAGGATTGGCTAAGGGCGTATGCCCCATTTTTCCTGACAATGGATACCCCATTTTTCTGACCTGATTGTCAGCCAACGGTGATGGTCAGAAAATTGTTCCGGCCAGGATTGGCTGGGAGTAAAATACACCGACATTTTTAACTTGAGTATCAAGAAACACTTCCAAGCCAGGATTGTCTAGAAATTTTTGATCAATTTATCAACAAGATGTTAAGTACTGAATTGACATTCAAACCCAACCTTCAATTACAAGGAAAATAGATGCAAAGAATTTATTCCAAGAGCATAACAGAATTCTGCAAGATCTGGATTAAAATTAAAAAGAAAATGCTCAAAAAAAAAAAAAACACCAAAACACAAACAACACTCAGATCATGGCAGATGTCATGGATGAGAAGAAGAGGCTCTCCTGTTAGAAGCTAGCATCTGGTAGACCCGCCACAACTCACGCTCAGTCTCGTGAAGACGTTGGTGATACCCATCTGCTCGGGCGGAGGCAGAGTGGGCCTCGCTGGCAGTGGCAGTCAGACGATGTGTTGATTCTTCCAGATCGGCCTTCTCTTCTCGAAGTTGCCTGTTGAGCTGGATGAGTCAGCCCATTCACATTTGTAGTGGCATTTCTTTTGCCTCTTCCTCTCCAAGAATCGACATACTTGAGAGAATTTCTCAGGAAAGGTGGAAATTTTGTCAGACAGCTTAATGTTCTCAGAGAAAAGTGCAAGAATTTTTTCTTTTCAAAATCTTAATTTCTTCAAGCAAGGGAGAAGAAGCCATATTGAAAATACGTGCAGAGAAAAAGAAGATTTTATAGATGAAAGCTAAGAGTACAGATGATTTTAGGGTTTCCTAAAATCATGGAAACCCTAAGTATGTGCAAACATAATAGCAGATATGACAAAAAACATTGTTCAGCAAGTACAGGCCCACAATTTAACACAAGGACAAACATGCAAGATCCTGAGCAAACAAAAGCTATACTCCATAATCTGCCGTGTTCAGCTCTCCACTGGCTAGATCCACAACCCTGGAGACCTCCCCAAAGTCTTTCTCAAACTGGGTATTGCCTTGCAGCTCACTTATATTGTCGAAGGTAGGAGAGGTCGCAGTCTTTGTTAAGGCCAACGTCAACGACTGGTTAGGGGGGGAGAAGAGGCCAAAGAGGCCAAGCAAAAAGCTTGGCGAATGTAGTTAGAAAACTCGGAGGACGATCCTATATCTTCCGCGATGTGGGAGAAGCTGGTTGGCTCTGGAGGGGTGGCTAGAGGGATCTGGCGGTCAAAGGGGACCGACGGGTTCTCAGCGGACCATTTTGCTTGAGCATCTAGACCGAGATGATAGTACACCTCCGCCTCGGGGACTAAGATGCTTTCTTAGCTTAAAAAAGCCCAGGAAGGCCTGTTGGGTTATTTCCATGGTCAGCTGGATCAGACATTGACCCTCCTCAGAATTGAGAAACTCGAGTCGACCCTCTGCTCGCCCCTCGGTCCAGCCTCGACCCTCACCATCGATCTCCCCTTCGGCCCGAGCGCACTGAAMTCTTTRCTTGAACTCCTCTTCTCAYAGTAGGTCCAAAGCTTATCTCTTCCCCTCTGAATCCATGGCCTCTTGGAGTTCAATCCGTGCCACTTCCGGATCAGTCCTAGCCTCTTGGACWTCCACCCGGGTTGTTGCCAATTCAGTTCGATCCATGTCTAGACTGGCCTGAGTTGTTCCTAGCTCAACCCTCGCATCATCMAATTCCTTCTCAGAAGCCTGCAACCTTGTCTGCGTATCATGCAGCTCTGCGTTGCTCTCCATTATTCTTTTGATCAGCCTTTTCTCCATCTCCTGCAGGGCTGCATGTTTCTTCGCCAGGTCGACATTCATCATGGACCTCCTAGCTCGGGCCAACAGAGACACCCTCCTCACAGTGTCCTATCAAATAAAGTGCGGTAAGATTAACATAGAAAGAAAAAAGAGGGAAGAGAAATACGCAAAAGGGACAAGACCCTTACCCGGGCTTCATCCTGACAATAAGCCTCGATCAGCTCATAATCGGACATTTTGCCCATGATTCGGCGGTCATCAAGAGGGGCCTGCCCCATCATAAATTGAGTTGCTATCTCCGGGACAACCAAAGACTGAACCGATGAAGAAGGACTGGTTGGGGGTGCTTATGGGAGGCATGGGCGCWGCCGCTTCTGAGCCCAATCGAGCYCCAGTTCGGGCTCTCTTGCGTAGAACTAGTTGTTTCTCATCRTCAGGATCTAAGGGSGTGGTCAGATCAATGGAGGAACGAATCATTCTCTCGGGGGGAATTCCTCCCTCCGACTTGTCGGACCCCTTTGGCCTGGCAGGGGCCTTATTCACCACTGCCCTTATATGGACCCTAGATACCACCAGGGTTGCAGTTTCCTCGGCGGAGGGAGCAGTGGAGGRCCTGGCGGGCTCACCTAGAGATTTCTTCTGGCCGTCGGCAGCAGCCCCCTTCTGCCTCGCAGCCATCATTGTCTGCATCAACGTGACTAAAAAACAAAGAGGAGCTCATCAGGGACAAGTGAAGACAGATCTGCACGAAAGAGTACTTGTGGAAAATAAAGTAAGAACTGATCAGCTCTTGGGTGTACCAATCTCGGGAGGGAGGGGCCCGTTCTCCTGTTGAGCGTTAAAGAAGGTTAGGAGGTCAGGCTTGAGAAGCTGGGATAGATGGAAAACAGTTTGATTTTTCATGGCCAAGTGGGGAGGTCTGTCTCCCTTGGATATGTGGGCCTGAGGAGGTAATGCATTGATGGGGGTAGAGGAGGAGCCCGAATCTCCTGAGCATTGGGCAACGAAGAATTTATTTTTCCAGGCCTTGTTGGAAGAAGGAATCCCGACCAAAAAACGTACATCATGTCGGGCAGACGGTAGAAGAAGCCAGTAGAGCTCTTGGCTTGGAATAGAGAATAAGATATTTGGGCCGTGGGGATAAGTCCTGAGAATTGGGCCACCAGATAAAACCCCGCCATGACCCTAAAGGCGTTGGGCACGAATTAGTGTACTAGAATCTTATACATCCGGGACACCGCCGGGATAAAAGGGTGAACAGGCAAGGTTAGGCCTGTCTGGAACTTGTCCACAAAGAATGCGGAGGAGGACGCGACACACTTTCACCGGAGGCGGGGTTGGTGAAGGTAAAGTCGTCGGAAATGGAAAACTTGGAGCGTATATTTAGGAAAGTTTTGTTGCTGACTATAGAGGCTATATTATCACGAATGGGGCCAGGGGAGCTTGGGGTTGTTCCTCCGGGACGGCCGCCGGCAGTGATGCCGAGGAGGATAGATTGATGGAGGATGAATAATTCCCCGAAGAACCCCCAGAGGCGGAGAGAGAGAGAGAAATGGAAGGAGAGAGAGAGAAATGGAAGCTAACATAATTAAAATTTGTAGGAAGATGAAGAAAAAAAATACCTAGCTGTAAGAGAAATCAAACCTCGCTCGGAAGGAAAAAGAGAGATGAATATATTCTAAAAAGAGATACGAAGATGAAATCTTTGAAATTGGATGAGTAATGAAGTAAAGGGGAAGGGATATACTTTGAAAATGAATTTTTAGGAATAGTGAGGATTTGGTGGGATTTGTGCATTTAATATGTGTCAGAGTACGGTACTCGAAGCGACACGTTGCTGATTATGATTGCCGAGGTAGAATATGGAACATCGTAGCCCTTCCCCCAAAAGTGCAATTTCTATGGAAATGATCTCGTGGGATCCATACATTTAATGCGTCTCAGAGTGGAAAATCAATCGACATGATTGAGGAACAAAAGTAGCCCAGCTTTACCCACCCAATCGGGGCGGGGGGGGGACTGTTTGATATGACCTAAGTTGGTAGGTGTTGTCCACGTGACCTGGACAAAGAGTGGTTGGGATGAGCTGGAATACGTGGCATGAGGAGAACATGATTGAAGAGCACGACCTGTCTAGGACAGTCCTTACCTTAGTTGGGGGCCCTGCTTAAGGATTCAAGAGGTCAGGTCAGGAACAGAGAAGACCCCCATGGGGCAGAGCTAACCTGTGTGCCGGAAGGAAGCTTTCAGGTTAGGTCGGCCCATGTAACGGACCAAGATTTGCGAGTTTGTTTCCGAGATCTCGGAGGGGTCCCCATGGAGCATAGTTGACCTGTGTGCCGGAAGGAAGCTCCCAGGTCTGGTCGGCCCATGTAACGACCCAAGATTCACGGGCTTTCTGTTTCTGAGATCCCGGAAGGGGTCCCCACTTGGCAAAAAATATATATATCTCAGCCCCAAGGCTGAGAGAGGTAGAATTTTTCCAGCACTCTTCTCTTACTTTAGACTATTCCGATCAAATGCTTACTGAATTAAGTATCGGAGAGGTTTCTATCAGAAAACCCCCGGTGGTCCTTTCTAACGTGTTTTGTGCATAGCAGGTCGGGAAATTCTCAAGCGAAAGCACAGTCTTTTTGGTGGCAAGTTTTCTGGGAGAAACAATTACCAAGCACAACTATGTCATTATAGACATTGAGGATATCCCCAGGGTTGTCAAGGAAGCCTTTTTCATAGCCCGGTTCTGTAGGCCCGGCCCGGTATTAATCGATATACCTAAAGATATTCAACAGCAAATGGTGGTCCCAAAATGGGATCAGCCCATGCGATTAGGTGGGTACTTGTATAGATTGCCTAAGCCGCCGAGCGAGTTGTTGTTGGAAATAGTTGGGTTGATATTCAAGTCGAGAAAGCGTGTTTTATACGTGGGTGGTGGTTGATTGAACTCGAGCGACGAGTTGAGGCGCTTCGTCGAGATTAATAAAATCCCCGTCGCAAGTACTCTAATGGGATTAGGTTCTCATCCGTGCTCCGATATGGAGCTTTCACTGCAAATTATCAGAAGGCACGGGACTGTCTATGTGAATTACGCCGTCCACAAGAGCGATTTGTTACTAACTTTCGGTGTTAGTTTTGACGATCGAGTCCCCGAAAAATTGAAGGCATTTGCTAGCAAGGCCAAAATCGTCCACACTGATATCGACTCTGCGGAGATTGGGAAAAACAAGCAGCCACACATGTCCGTCTGCGCGGATATTAAATTGTTGGAATTCGTAGAACATGAACACCATGCTCGTGCAGTGGAAGTTTAAAATTTTTTTTAGATCCAACAGATCCATCCTGTGAACGAATATATTTATATGATAAATAACAAGATAAAAGCATGAAACCCTTACAGTAAATAGATGTCCGAGTTCAACACTAAGTTCAAGAACTCTTAATCACAAAATTAGGATTTATGTTTTCTAAAAACTCTCTTGTTTTTCATAGTTTACAACTTATGACTTTATGTTATATTTATACTAGGTACATAAGAGAACCCTAATCCTAAAAAGGATTGGACTTGTCCAAGACATGAGCCCAAAACAATCTTAGCCCGAGAACCTTTATTAATACAACATAGATAATTAAATCCAAATCTAATTTAGTTTAATTAAATAATTTCTATCAAATAGAAATTAACATCATTATTATTAATAATTAAATATTATAATTCTAAATTGAATATTTAATACTTTCTTGATACACTCTTAAATCAGAAAACTAATCGCAGATAGTGTGACTTTATATATGACATCAATTCAATGATGATCCAAACAAAACTCCTAGACGGCTCAGTTGGACGAACTCAATATATAAAGAACAGTCACTTGAACTCAGCGAATTATAACCTTTATACAAAGCTTTGGTGAAATTCCTTTCATTCCAAATCACTCGATTAAGCTTAAGATCTATCAAAGTGTTTATCTCAATGGCTTAATCAATTTATCGCATCTTTATTAGTCGACAACTAGACCATACTCAATAACTATATTGAATATGTATTTTTCATTGGACAATGACTTTAGTCGACCTAATATACAGATTATGAGTGATCTCTCTCGAAATTCCAATCGAGGAATAAATTCTTTCTTGGCTCAACTACCACCTTCATTTACATCATGGTGCACCCAACACAAGCCAAAAGTAGTGCAAGCGTAGGTCATGGTCAAATTACACTACTCAAGAAATAAGGTGCGTATTGACCTCAAGTCGAAGGATTATCACACGCTTTATACACTAATGTGTTTATAGGCATACAATAAATAAGTTATATCAATGTGTCCATCACAAATAACTATTATTTGAAGTCGTGAGACTTACTGCATTCTCTAAAATGTGATGCAGACCACATGCTGACATATATTATGTTATCAATATCCCAATCTTGATAATCGTTAGTCGTGGCTATTTTAAGAGTAATGTTTTATCAATGACATCTCACCATATAAATGACAACATTACCTCTATGGGAACATTTATACGAATAATTGCAAACAAATCAAAACAATAATTCATTAAATGCAATGCCATATATACTATGATATATAATAACTGTGATCAAGTATAATGTTTTTTAAATCTGATTGTCTCTAGGACATTCATCCTTACAATCTCCCACTTGGCTTAGAGCCAATCACCTATATATCCAATATTTAGGCTTACGAAATGCTCATCATGTTACCCAGATCATGATGACTTTGAGCACACTCTATTTTAATTTCTCATATCTCCACTATCTCCTTGATCAAGTGGTAGCGTCTTAGTACATGCTTGTTGTTGTTCATGGATCTCAGTTCCTTTTCTAGCGCACTAGCACCAATGTTGCCACAATACAATGATATTGGTGCTAGGAAATACCTCTAATTCCTTAAGAATTTACTTATCGATACAGCTTCTTTAGCTGCCTCTTATGCAGCAATGTACTCAGCTTCGATTTACCGAATCAGCTGCAGTAGTTTGCAAGGAACTATTCCAACTTACTACCTAATCATTAAAAATGAAGACATACCAAAATTGTGACTTGTAGTCATCATGGTATGTTTGGAAACTGGAATCAATGTACCCAGTAACTGCCAGTTCCTTTTGTCCACCATAAACTAAGAAATATTCTTTAGTTCTTCTAAGATACTTAAGAATACTCTTGACTGCTTTCCAGTGTTCTTCCCCAGGATTCTGCTGAAATCTGCCAGTCATGCTAATTGCATAAGCCACATATGGCCTTGTGCAAATCATGGTATACATGTTTGATCCTATTTCTGAAGCATATGGGATCCTTTTCATGCGCTCAAGTTCCTTATCAGTAGAAGGACCATCCTTCTTTGATAACTTGAGACCACGACCCATTGGAATATATCCCCAGTTGGAATTTTCCATAGAGAATCGTCGTAGCACTTTATATATGTACATGGACTGTGATAGCCTAATGTTATATTAGGTCTATCCCGGTAGATCCTAATTCCAAGAATATAGCAGGCTTCACCCAAGTCCTTCATCATGAAGGTGCTGGACAACCTCCTTTACCGATTGTATGACAAAGGTATCATTTCCAATTATCAATATGTCATCAACATATATATAATAATAAAAATAATACTCCCTCAAGTGCGTTTAATATAAACACATGGATCTTCTTTGTTTCTGACAAAATCAAATGATTTGATTGCTTTGTCAAAACAAATATTCC
Organism: Phtheirospermum japonicum; assembly: GCA_014905375.1. Classification (NCBI taxonomy): domain Eukaryota; kingdom Viridiplantae; phylum Streptophyta; class Magnoliopsida; order Lamiales; family Orobanchaceae; genus Phtheirospermum; species Phtheirospermum japonicum. The sequence continues at coordinate 2,421,380 of BMAC01000044.1, read as the reverse complement.
AACTTCTAGAGGCTTATTTAAGTCCATAAATAGACTTTTGTAGCTTGCATACCAATTTAAGTTTCGATTCAGATGTAAAACCCTCTGGTTGTATCATATACACTTCCTCGGTCAATTCACCATTGAGGAAAGCAGTTTTAAGATCTATCTGCCAAATATGGTAAAAATAGTACGCAGCTATAGCAAGTAAAATCCTAATGGACTTGATTTTTGCAACTGGAGAAAAGGTTTCATCATAGTCAGTTCCTTCTCGTTGACTATAACCTTTTGCTACCAACCTAACCTGGTAGGTTTGTACCTTACCATTTGCATCGATCTTCTTCTTGAAGACCCATTTGCATCCAATGGGTCTAACCCCAACTGGCAAGTTAACCAATTTCCAAACTTAATTTGTGTACATCGAGTCCATTTCTGATTTCATGGCTTCAAGCCACCTCTTTGAGTCAATGTCTAACATAGCCTTAGTGTAAGTTTTAGGTTCATCGTCGTCCGGAATCTCCATGTCACATTGACCCTCTACAAGAAGGTTTAGTGTTGTCGGTCGCCTATGAATCCTAGTAGACTTACAAAGTTGGTTATCATGTGTTTGAGTGTTTTGAGTGTTCTGATCTGAGAAGGTTCTTCTATGTTGGATGGTACAGCATATTGAGATTCCTCAGAAGTCTCATCAACATGAACTTCCTGAGGAGGGAGTTATCCAACCATTGCTTGGTTTTCCATTGGTTGCGATGATAAATTTTGCATTACTGCATCAATTCTATCAATGCTCCCACTGGCTGAAGATTGTCCTCTAAGTGAAAATTCTTGTATAGGTCATTAGACAAGTTTTCAACCTCCATGTCACTTTGTGGTTCTTGAATTTCTTCATGTTCTACCTTATTTCGACTTCTTTCCTTGTAGACATAGTCTTCCTCAAGGAAAGTCTCTTGCCTAGAAACAATGATCTTATGTTCTCCAGGAAGATAGAAATAGTATCCTCGTGTTTCTTTAGGATACCCCACAAAATAATATTTCTCACTTTTAGATTCCGACTTGTCAGTAAACATCTTCTTTACATATGCAGGGCAACCCCAGGTTCGCACGTGCGTAAGTGATGTCTTCTTTCCATGCCATAACTCATATGGAGTTTTATTTACTAACTTCGATGGAACTCTATTCAGAACATAGACCGAGTTCAGTAAAGCATACCTCCATAGGTATGTCGGAAGATCTGAGAAACTCATCATGGATCTAACCATATCTAATAAGGTTCAATTTCTCCTTTCAGAAACACCATTCATTTGTGGTGTTCCAGGAGGCGTCCATTGCGATTGGACTTCATGAAGTTTTAAGTAATCGAGAAACTCTTTATTCAAGTATTATCCTCCTCGATCCGATCGAAGAGTGTTAGTAATCTTTTCAACTTGTTTCTCAACTTCTAACTTATACTCCTTCAACTTCTCAAAAGCCTCTGACTTGTGCTTCAAAAGATACACATGTCCAAACCTAGAGAAGTCATCAGTAAAAATAATGAAGTATGAATAACCACCTCTGCTTCAGTAGGAAAAGGCTCCGCATACATCAGTATGAACCAGCTCTAGAACCTCTTTTGCTCGTGTGCCTTTCCCAGAAAATGATTTGTTGGTCATTTTTCCTTTGAGACAAGATTCGCATTGTCCATAAGACTCAAAATCAAATGATGTTAAGTAGTCTAACTTTCTCAACCTTGCGATTCTTGTTTCATTTACTTGACCAAGCCTACAATGCCATAAGTAGGTGGGATTAGTCATTTTACTTAACTTTGTACGTTTGTTTTGCACATTGAGAATGTCGAGACTACAATCAAGAACATATAAACCATTCACAAGTGGAGCATTTCCATAAACAATACCATTATGCGTAAATAAACAATTATTATTAGCAAAATGGAAGGAAAACCCTTCTATGTCTAACATCGAAATGGAAACAATATTTTCGTAATCGATGGAACAAAATAACAATTATATAAATTTAGTCTATAACCCGAGGGTAAATCTAATTTATAAGTCCCTACACGCTCGGCAGCAACCTTTGCTCCATTTCCCACGCGCAGGCAAATTTCCACCGGTCTAACCATCCTGCTGTCACTTAGCCCCTGCACATTATTAAAAATGTGTGAGCCACATTAGATATCAAATACCCAGCAGTGAGAGTTATTAATAGACATGTTTATCTCAATGACAAACATACTTGAGGAGCCAGAAACATATAATGTTTTCCACTTCTCACATTCTCTCTTCCAATGTCCATTTTCTTTTCAATATAAGCACACATCTTTAGCCAATGTTGGCTTCTTACGAGCACCTCCTTTTGGCTTCAAAGTCGTAGGCTTAGGCCCAACCTTAGTTTTTTTTTTCTTTTTTTTCTTACCTTTCAGGTTAGATCTAGCAGATGTACTCACCATGAGTAAAGTTTTGCCCTTTGAGGTGGAAGACTCATATGTCTTAAGCATGTTATGAAGCTCGGGAAGCTTCGCTTTTGTGGTTTTCATATTATAATTCACAATGAAGTTTTCTAATGAACTAGGAAGCGAATTCATAATCAAGTTGACTGAGACATTTTCAGGTAGATTCGTTCCAATCGAAGCCAACCTCTCAATCAACCCTATCATCTTCAAGACATGCTCAGACACCTTGCCCCCATCATGAAGTTTGCACTTAAAGAGATCTCTTAGCAGCTCATACTCCATAGTTTGAGCTTGCGAAGCATAGAGACTCTTCAAATGCTCCAACATTTCTTAAGGGGCCATGTGTTCATGCTATCTCTGCAATTCCGTCGTCATCGCAGTTAGCATGACACATTGTGCCGAAGTTGCATCATCTTTATGTTTCCCATGAATATCCATGTAAAACTTGTCATATTCAGAAGAGGTTTTATCATGAATCTCAGGAACAAGTGTGTCCAACACATACTCAATATTTTTCTGTCTTAGAACTAAACGCAGATTGCGCAACCAATCCATAAAGTTTGGTCCAGTCAACTTGTTCGTTTCAACCAAACATTTCAATGATAAATTCGACATCTTAACTAATTTGGAGAAAATAAATAGAGCGGGAATTAAAACTCTAATTCTAATTTCTATGATCACAATTATTAACTAATTAATAAGGATTTTAATAATTAGCTCCCACTATTTTAACATATTCTACGACCCCACGGTAGAATACGGACTCATATCAAATATGATCATAGTGAGTCAAGATCCATATTCATACTATTGCAGCCTCTGTTAAGGCTGATGACCACAATAGCACAACTGGTAGGTGCCCAAACCATTTATAGACAATTATAACTCTTGGTCGATCAAATCTAATTTGATCTTACACCCTTAGTTGATTCCAATGCTAGGGCGACAAGAAAGAACTAAGTGATTCAACCCCATTACACGATCGCAAACATATGCACTTATGAGCGAGCCTTGGCCTCGTCGACCGGAGCAAGCACTAGGGTGAAAATACTCATGGACGAAAAATATTTCGTACTCACCCAATTATAATGGACAGAGCATTCATCCAAGATGAGACTCATTTTTTATTTGGGGAAAATTTATTGGGGTTTAACAATTAAAAAGATCCAAATGAACAGTAAACAATTATTAGGCGCCGCCTACCCATAATTTATAAGCAAACGATCCGACAAATATTGGGCGCCGCCTACCTAGAGTTTGTAAGAAAATAGTCCGACAAATACTGGGCGTCGCCTACTCAGACAATATATGCGAATTCTATACTAAAAATTAATATACAAGCACATAGACAATTATTGCAAGTAGAGGAACGATTCCATAATTAAGTTAAAATTCAGAATTTTAATTTAATTTACATTATCAAATAATGCAATCATATAATAATAATCATGGGTTAATCATTAAATATAGAAAAACTAAGTTCCAAATTTAATTCGATTTCTAAATTACTTTAAAAGGTTTAAAATTTAGAAATTATTAAGTTTTAAATTTAATTCTTATTTCTAAATAGTTTTAAAAGGTTTAAATTTAGAAATTACTAAATCCAAAATTTAATTCTTATTTCTAAATAATTTTTAAAATACTCTAACTTAGAAATTAATTAAATTCTAAATTTAAAATTAATTTCTAAGATAATTTTAAAAGATTTTTAGTAAAAAATACAAATTTTAGAATTTTCAGCATAGCCAAACAACCCCTTAAGATTTTATGAAAGTTTTAGGGTCCTTTCTGCAATTCTCGAAATTTTAATAATTACATAAATGCCATTTGGACTTAAAACAGCTTTCTGAAAAATTTCTAGGGTCAAAATGCAGTTTCTTAAAAGATATGGGCAACCTCGCAGTTTTCTAAAAACTTAGGGCAATTTTGTGATTTCATAAAATTTTAAAAGTACAATCAAGCCCAAAAATCCATCAAATTCAAAAAAAATTTACCCAAGTCCTAAATCGAATTTAGGGCTTTCGATCTGGGTTTCGTCAGTCAAAATCACCGACACCATTTTGTGTCCCGTGAAGAGCCGAGTCTTCCGGACCCAGGGGCCCGCATGAAAACCTCACCGGAGCGGCCCAATATCGGCCTGAAACAAGCGAGAGTGGACGCCCAGAATGCCACCAGTCGGCCGCTTCAGAGATCACCGCCTGCCCAGCAGGCAGCCGCTCCATCCACCGACGTCGCCTTGGCCATCGACCAGCTGAAGATTCTCCCTCGTGGGCGAAGAGGCAGGTATGTTCCCAGGTTTCATGTTTCTGTTCTCGTATGCAGATTTTCATTTTATTATTATTTTTTTATATTTTAAGTTTGCAGTTTTTTGTTAATCAAATTACCACGATAAAAATCAAAACCTTTAATCAAATTAAAGAACAGCTAAATAATAATAAACCCATGATTAATATTATAATCTTATAACCATAATCGTTGAAACAACTTCTGACTCTGATACCACTGTTGGAATCAAAGGCGGACCTACATGGGGGCCTGGGTAGCACAGGCCCCCCCAATTTTTTTTTTATTTTTTTACTTATATATTTAT
>BMAC01000044.1:2365535-2401935 GCA_014905375.1 Phtheirospermum japonicum | reverse complement strand
AACACTCTCTATAGGTTTTTGTTGTAATTTGGAGTCATCAATTGCTCCACGTGCTCGATCGAAAAATTCGAAAGTTGCTAGTAGCAACGAATGATCGGAGTCATTTGATAGCCTCATATTTTCACATTATTATGCAAGTACCTCACGTCTATGGTACATAAAAAAAAAGAAAAGAAAAATACGAAAAGAGATGAATAAACAAGGATACGTTATAAATCCTTGAAGTTATTGTATAGCACGTTTTTTCCATTTGTTTCGATTTTTAGTATACTTTTGTAAAGAGAGGTGTTGATGATCTTGHRTAYTCGYGAGTRYAATAACGGTTCGAGCGTGGATAGACCTTAGCCGGGGCAAGGACGGGGAGACCGACTTGTTGGATTGTTTAAGTCCTTTTAGGTTTCGGAAGTCGATCTAAACTTCCTTAGCAAATCACATTGTCGTCCTTTTAGCCGGAGCTAACAAACAACGTAGCGTACGACGTCTCGAACTATTTTTGTGCATTAGCCTAGGGTGGTCGGGGGTAGTTTTTTAAATATACGTTAGTTTTGCTTGAGGACAAGCAACCGTTCTAAGTGTGGGGTGGTTGATTTGCATCTTTTTGTACATATTTTCGTTTTCGTTTTTTGTTTCACGTTGCGTGTTTTTCGCTTGCTTTTTGTTGCTTTAGGAGTCGGGTTGGCCGTTTTTTGTATTTCTAGATTTTCTTAGTTTTTTGTACGTTTTCTTATTAATTTTCGTAGTTTTTTCATGTTTTCATTTTTCTTGGCCGTAGGACGTTCAAGCGGGGCCCACGCTCGTTTGGGATCGTTGATACTCGACTCAGGAATGGACGGACAAAGCAAGGAAGCGCAACGGACGAGGTTCGATAAACCGGCAGACGCGAAAAGAACGAGAAATCGAGCCGGGCGCTGGAATCCAGTCGACCCACTGGATGTTCAGTCGATCGACTGCATATATGGTCGATCGACTGAACCCCCAAAATCGACTGAATTCCAGCGACTTTTTGCATTTTGGACATTGCAGTCCATCGACTGCCTACTTGGCCGATCGACTGCTGTCAATTGACTAGGTCCTCTCAAGATCGACGGAATTACAGGGCTTCAGGCCATTTTGACATCGCAGTCGATCGACTGCCGACACGATCGATCCACTGAAAAGCAGCAATTTTGAAGATATTAGCAATCAGACGTCATTTCAGGAGGACAACTTGCTCCTGCAGCTTTCTTCCCCAAGGAAGCTCCCCAAAACCAGCTTTTTCTCCAGTTTTTCATATTTTACTTATTTTAATWTCTAWAWTTCCTAGTAATTAGTTATGGATTAATCAAGCTTAGATCTTAGTTGTGCAATGTTCAAGCTTTGTTTTAAGCTATCTTTTGTGAAGAATCATCCAGCTTTCAAGCTTTCCTTCTTCAAGCTTTTTGTAATCACATACATTTGGTAATATCCTTCTGTAATCTAGTCTTATTTTCATGTTATTCCTTTTTAATATTGTGTTGTATTTTGGATCATTAGTTTAGTGTTTCTTTTTCTTATCAAACTTTCTATTTCATTTTATAGCTTTCTAGCTTATGAACTTATGCTTTTAAGTTATTAAGTTGAAATCAATTTCTAAGTAAGTAAAAGTTTATTAAGATCTTCCTTTTAAACCCTTAATTAATGTTAAGTACTTTGTTGACTTATTCAAATAAGTTGACTTTGATTTTCCCTCCATTTTCCTAATTTCAAATAATTAAGTTTTTAAAGTTAATTAGTTTAAATTGATCATTTTTAATATAATCTTTAATTTCCTTTAAAAGTTTTAATGTCTTTTTAATCTTAAGTTTCAATTTAAATCTTAGTTGTAAAAACCGAACAATGACTATCGCTTTCCTAGGTTAAATTAGTTTAATCAAAACCGACGATAAGAACAACTGAGAAACCGAAAGCCGATCACATCCATCCTCGAGAGACACGACTCGGGACAACTTACCGCATCTATAATCGACTCCGTACTATTGCGGAGACGATTCTTAGAGCGCTAAGAAATCATCGATCAAAAGGATTATCACACGCTTTATACACTGATGAGTTTATAGGCATACAATAAATAACTTATCGATAGGGTTTACCAATACTCTATAAAGTATCAATGTGTCCATCACGAATAACTATTATTCGCCATTTTGAGACTTACTGCATTCTCTATAATGTGATGCAGAGCACATGCCGACATATAATATATTATCAATATCCCAATCTTGATAATCATTTGTCGTGGCTATTTTAAGAGTATTGTTTTATCAATGACATCTTTCCATATCAATGACAATATTAACTCTACGGGAATATTTATACGAACCATAGTAAATTCAATGCCATACATATTACGATATATATAATAATTGTGATCAAGTATAATATCTTTAAATCTGATTGTCTCTAGAACATTCATACTTTCATAAATCAACCCTCGATGGCTTAAATTCGATATTGGAGGACAAACTGAGAGGTAGGTTAAGACTCGATTTCTCATCCTAGAGGGACGAACTAATAGAGCAAAAGACGAAATACCCCTTGAGTTATAAGACGTTAGGGGACGCTATTATTCCACCCCAGTACGCGATCCAGATGCTTGATAGAGTGACGGACGGGAATGCGATCATCACTACCGGCGTCGGGCAGCATCAGATGTGGGCCGCCCAGTTTTACAAGTACAAATATCCTCGGCATTGGTTGACGTCTAGTGGTTTGGGCGCAATGGGAGTTTTATGATGTACGTGTAGGAGTTGGCTACGATACGGACCGAGAACCTTCCGGTAAAGATTATGGTGTTGAATAATCACCACTTGGGTATGGTTGTTCAGTGGGAGGACTGATTTTACAAGGCTAACCGTGTGCATACTTATCTTGGGAACCCATCGATCGAGTCGGATATTTTTCCGGATATGCTGAAATCTGCCGAGGCTTGTGGTATACCTGCTGCTCGGGTGACAAAGAAGGAGGAAGTCAAACGTGCGATTTGGGAGATGGTGAGTACACCCGGCCCGTATTTGTTGGATGTTATTGTTCCGCATCAGGAGCACGTTTTGCCTATGATCCCGAGTGGTGGGGCGTTTAAGGATGTGATTACAGAAGGTGATGGAAGAATGGAGTACTGAGATATTTTCAGTTTAGCTTATTACAAGTTTGTATTTTGTCAGCTATCTAGTTTGTTTGTTTGATTCTTTGTATGTACTGGGGCCTGCCTAATAGTGTTTGAAGAGTCTTTAGCTGAATATTGTGATAGTTTGTTTAGTGTTTTGATGCCAGTTTGCTTTAAAAATGTATTTAGATCTGGTAGATTAATGTATTAAGGGTGTTTATGTTCATTTTGGCTGAGGATGTTATGTTTCTCGGATATACCATTATTTATCGATTGTGTTTTCAATTTTGTTGTTGAAAGTGTTAAAATATAAGTTGAATTATGAGCATAATTAGAGTCATGGTTAATGTTATTTTGTTGGCTAAGGTTTAATTACTGATGAGGCATAGTGCCTGTACGGGGATCAGGCGGGGCCTAGCTGAAAGGAAATATGGGCGGCAAAAGGAAGCCTAGCAATTAGGCACGGGGACTTTTTTAAGAGCAATATTGTTGATAATTAAACTATGTTTGTTTAGTTGGGGTGTATTGGATTGATTTGGGGCACTAGTAATTCATATTCCGCCTAATTAAGTTATTATATCTCGTGCGGCTACCTACATCCTTATATTTATTTTATTTTCTTTTTGGCATGGGAAAATGTCATTTATACTCTTTTCCTTCCAATTACGCCTCTCTCTCACACACAAACAAATGGTTGAAACAGTCATACCTTTTATTGCCATCAACGGACGAACGTGTCTTATGGCGTTCAGCACACGAGAGTCGAACACACTTTAGAGCATTCAGTTAGGATGATCGAACGCGCGTTAAGGAGTTAAACCACTGATGCTTTTTTTTTTCTTCTTACTTTTTAGTTCAGACTTTGATGATGAAGGATCATGTGTTCTCTCATACTCATGCACGTGAGAGAGTGAGGAAGAGGGGATATGGGTGGGTGTAGTTGTTGGAGAAAAAAGACTTTGAAAAAGTTATATTTGATAACTTTGTCGGAACATTCCAAGAATAAAGAGTTTGTTGTTTTTGGAAACGAGCTTCACATTCTTAATCTACGTTATGAGTAGATGAACGTGATATGTTCACTTTCACAAATCCGTATTTGGATGAGTGAAAAATCAATACCCAAAGTTGGATATTTGAGAAGTGAATTTGGAAGTTGAAGAGATAGTGGGATTCCATTTGAAAGATGAAAAGTGACACATAGGAAGGAGACTCATTTATAGATAGATTTATTAAATAAAGTGAGATGAGCATTTATTACAAGTTGAGTGAGGATGGGAGTCCCCACACACGTGTCACCACCGCCCGCCCGGCCGGTTGGCTCGGCTCGGGCTCAGGCTCGTGGCTCACCTGCCTACCTCACGCATCATATAGTTCGCAGCTCATTCGCTGGGGTGACTGGATTGACTGTAGTATCATTATCGTTGTATCTTGGGAGTTTCGTTGTCATAGATCCGTGAGCACTACGTACAGTGCAACAAGAATCTTAAGGAAAGAGTTCGCTCGAGTTGATACTTTTTCTTCTCTATTTTTATTCGTTGTTATTTATTTGTAATAGATCTCTGTTAGTTTGAATTATCCTACACTGCTAATATTGTTACTGAAGGTATGTCTGACCTGGATGGTGATGGAAACTAATCTCGTAAATAATCCAAGAGAGTGGTTCATCGATACTGGAGTTAATTGTCATGTGTGTTCTGATCGGGATGTGTTTTACAACTATACCCCAATTATTGGAAGGAACCTCCATATTGGAAACTCCTCTACTGCTAATGTTGTTGGAATTAGGAAGGTGCTGCTGAAGATGACGTTTGGTCTAAAGCCGACTTCGAAGGAAGTGTTGCATGTTACGGATATTAGGAATCTTATTTTTGGGTCCCTGCTTGTCCAACATAGATTTAAGCTAGTTTTTGAGTCTAGTCAATTTGTGTTTACAAAGAGTGGAAAGTTTCTTGCTAAGGGTCACCTTGAGAAGGGACTGTTCAAGTTAAATATAATGGCCAAACGCCCAATAATTAATAATAAAGTTATTGCTTCTTCTTATATCATTAAGTCTTGTGATTTTTGGCATTTTAGACTTAAACACATTAATATGAAGTCAATATATAAATCGGTAAATATGACTTTAAGAAATAATTTGAATTTTGACTCATAAAATAAGTGTGAGATTTGTGTTGAAGCAAAAATGTTGAGAATAACTTTTTACCCGGTGGAAATGAGCTCTGCACCTCTAGAGTAAATTCATACAGATATTTGTGATATGAAATTTGTGCAAAGTAGAAGGGACAAAAAGTACTTCATTACTTTCATTTATGAATGCACAAAATATTGTTATGTTTATTTTCTAAAAAACAAAGATGAAGCAATTGAAGCTTTCAAAACTTTCAAGAATGAAGTGAAAAATCAATTGAACATTCGTATTATCGATTCCTAGTGATTGAGGTGGAGAGTATGTTTCACCTTTTGAAGAGCTGTGTGCTGAACATGGCATTATTTATCGAAAAATTGCTCCATATTCACCTCAATCGAATGGCGTACTGAACGCAAGAATCTAAACTAAAAGAAATGATGAACGTTACTTTAATCAGTTCAGGGTTACTCCCGAATATGTGGAAGGAGGCAACTCTTTCTACTAACCATATTTTGAATAGGGTACCCCCACAAGGGAAAGGAGAAAGACACCATACGAGTATGGAAAGGTAAAGCTACTTCTTACTGTTACCTCAAAGTGTGGGGGTGTTTAGCTAAGGTAAGAGTCTTAGAGCCGAAGCAAGTGAATACAGGACCTAACAGATAACTGTATCTTCATTGAATATACGCATAATAGTACCACGTATAGGTTTCTAGTACACAAGTCTGATATATTTGATGTAACTAAAGGAACAACCATTGATTCAAGAATGCATAATTCTTTGAACACATATATCCTTGAAAAGTAAATGGTGATGGTTCTAACAAGAGAACTCGTATTGCTGAAGATGAAGCAATACCATCTAAAGTTCAAGATGCATCACAAGATGATGATGAACCAAGATGTAGGAAAAGGGCTAAGACTACTAAGACGTTTGGTCTGAATTTCATGTTCTATTTGATAGATAATGAACCTCATACCATTTAAGAAGCCTTGTCTAGTCCTGATGCTCCTATGTGGAAGGAAGCCATCAATGCTTAGATTGATTCAATCATGCAGAATCATACATGGGAGTTAGCCGATCTTCTCATGGTAATAAGCCCCTAGGATTCAAGTGGGTTCTAAGGAGAAAGTATAAAGCTAATGGCTCGATTGATAAGTATAAAGATAGACTGATAGCTAAAGGCTTTAAACAAAGAGAAGGATACGACTTCTTTGATACTTATTCACCTGTAACGAGAATTACTTCTATTATGGTAATCTTAGTGATTGATGCGCTGCATAATTTTGAAATTCACCAAATGTATATCAAAATTAAATTTTTGAATGGTGATTTTGATGAAAAAATTTATATGGAACAACCTGAAGGGTTTGCAGTTCCTGTTGAAGAGAAGAAGGTGTGTAGACTTGTAAAATTATTGTATGGATTGAAACAAGCACTGAAGCAATGACATCTCATGTTTGACACTGTGATGATGTTAAATGGCTTTCGCATTAATGATGCGATAAATGTATTTATGTAAAGAACACATCTAACCCTTTTGTCATTGCTTGTCTTTATGTTGATGACATGTTGATATTAAGTAGTTTTCGTGATATGATCCCTATTACAAAGAACATGTTGAAAGACCACTTTGACATGAAAGATATGTATTTATAAAATGTTATCATTGGGGTCAAGATCATAAGGAACTCAAATGTAATATTTGTTTCTCAGTCCCACTATGTGGAAAACGTACTTAAGAGGTTTAAAAAACTCAATTTGACGACAACCTGCGTTTAGTGAAAAACAAAGGTGATCTAGTGGTTCAAGTGGAATATGTAAGGATCATTGGAAGTCTCATATACCTTGTAAATTTTACTAGACCGGATCTAGTTTATTCAGTAAACTAAGTAGGTTCACAAATAATTTGAACAATGACCACTAGAAAGGGTTAACTAGATTATTATGATACTTGAGATATACTCTGAGTTATGGGTTGCATTATACGAGATATCCAGTAGTACTAGAGGGTACTGCGATGCTAATATCGGATTCTAAGGACTCACTCACCACTAGCGGGCATGTTTTTACCATCGGTGAAGGTGTTGTGTCTTGGAGGTCCACTAAGTAAACATGCATAGCCTGATCCACCATGGAATCATAATTCATAATTTGGATAAAGCTGGTGAAGAGGTTGAGTGGATTGGAAATTTTCTCAAGGATATTCCATGTTGCATGAAGCCTATATCAATGATTACGATACACTGCGATAATCAAGCTACTATCTCAAGGGCTTACAATGAAATATATAACGACGACATATTCATCGAAGATGTAATACCGTTAGCAAATTGATATCAAGAGGAATAATTTCCATTGATTATGTGAAGTCAAAGGAAAATATAACAAATTCGTTTACAAAGAGTTAAATCAAGATCAGTTTCATACATTGTTATAGGGAATGAGGGTAAAATCCACAACTAAAGAACGGTCTTTAGTGGACACCCAACCATGTTGACTGGAGATCCCATGAACTTGGTTCAATGGGACAACCAAATTGAGAGTTTCAGTTCTAAACACTTGGTATCTAGCCGTGAGATACCCATCCCTAGAGAGCAAAACCAAGTCATATGCTTGCTGAAAGTGGGGAGGTTAAGTCTAAAACTTTTAATGACGATCTATACCTATTAAGGTGGAGTATTGCAGGATACTTCTTATAGACAAGGTCACCTATTTAAGTACAGAGGAGTGCATGCCTCGACCAAAGAACTTAAGAATTCCAAGGTGTTCCAAAGCCAAAATGGACACAACTTTAAGAAATTGAGTAATGGTGTAAGCGTTGTTATGTGTGTATCACTGTCTTGGTATACTCGTAAGCGGAATAGTTCAATAACACTGTCAACTGGGCCACAGGTATATCCGATGGTAGTTTACTAAGGAGACTTCAAAACCACAAGCTACCTACCCTGATGTAATAATATTTAGCGGAAACTTACCGGATGAGTCACATGCATCATACATTGATTTTGCACTCATGTGGGGGTTTGTTGGAGAAATTTTTTTTATGGAAAGTTATATTTGGTAACTTTATCTCAATATTCCAAAAATGAAAAGTTTATTGTGTTCGCAAACGAGCTTCATATTCTTAATTTACGTTATGAGTAGATGAACGTGGTACGTTCACTTTCACAAATCCGTGTTTTGATGAGTGAGGAATCAATGGCCAAAGTTGGACATTTGAGAAGTGAATTTTGAAGTTGAAGAGATAGTGATGGAGAGTTCCACATAGGAAGGAGACTCATTTATAGTTAGTTTTATTAAATGAAGTGAGATGGGCATTGGTTATAAGTTGAGTGAGGATGTGAGACCCCACACCACCACTCGCCCGCCAATTGGCCGGACGGGGTTTATGCCTTAGTTTTGAACCTTTTCTGGACCTTCCCAATCTTTCTTGTCGAGTAAGATTAAGAGTTTGACTTGAATCAGGAATCTTAATTCATGAGATTTACTTCATTGTCTAAGGATTATCTCTCAACTATAAATACTACCCTTATGCAATGTAAATTCATACACAAGAATATCATTCATCAGCATAAATACATCTCATATTTTTCCTGCCTGCCTCACGCATCATATAGTTCGCAGTTAGTGTTTTGCTCAGTTGTTTGGCCAGTTCTCGTGCCTCTATGATGACTGGATTGACTACTCTTTCCAGTACCATTGTCGTTGTATCTTGGTAGATTCGTTGTCATAGATTTGTGAGCACTGCGTACGGGACAACAAGGGTTTTAGTGAAAGAGTTCGCTCGTCTCGACACTTTTCCTTCTCTTTTCTTATTCGTTGCTATTTAATTGTAATAGATCTATGTTAGTTTGAATCATTCCCCGTTGTTATCTCGGTTTTATTGATGTATCCCCAACAATGATAGCAAAAATGGGCAATATAATAAATGGTTATACATACCTATATTTTCTATATATAAAGTTCACCTGTATTTATATTGAATCAACATGTGTCAAGTTCTCATTGGTTGATTGTTCTTATTTTATTCCCACTTGGCTCGACTATTTTGTAAATTACTTCTTACTCCTACTCGGCTTCGTAAGTGCTACCACTTGGCTTGGTGATTTTTTTTCCTTTTCAATTCGTGCCCTGCTCCCATGTGGGCCTCTACAAAATCTGTGTTTACACCAATTGCTATCATCCATATCCTTCCGTTTACCGTCCCTATCCAACCATATTTACCAGAGCTGTCCACTAAAACTGCTACTGTAAAGATCGTTAAAATTCAAGATCCTTCCTTTCTCAGGAAAAACATGAAGATTGCGACGCTCAAGGTTTTAATTTTCTTATCTGTCCGTTTATTTTCCTTTTTTTTTTCAAATTCTTTTCCCTCTGATGAATTGTATTTGTTTGTTTTTTAAGACGACTTTTTTCCTCTGATGAATTGTGTTCGGCGTTTGTTTTTTTTTTGTTTTTTTTTTTGCATTTAAACTTTTTTTCCTCTGAGAAATTGTATTTATGTTTTTTTAGGTTCATAGATTGATTAGTTGTTTCAATTAATTCTTCTTCTTCTTCTTTTTTTTTTTTGCATTTAAATATTTTTTCCTCTGAGAAATTGTATTTATGTTTTTTTTTTAGGTTCATGGATAGATTAGTTGTTTCAGGTGATTCCTCTTATTTAATTTATTTATTCTCTTCTAGGTTTATCTCAACTTTTTTTCCTCTGATTAAATTGTATTTATCACGTGTATTAGGTTTGTGGATTGATCGGGACAATTCCCATATAGGACAAAAGGGAAACATTCTTTCCTAAATAATTCATTGAAAATATTAATTTCCCATTTACTCTTTAATTTTCTATTTAATCAAACTTAATATATAAGTGTAAAAGTTTACCCTTACTACACAATTTTGTTTTATTTTTTAATTTTCTTTTTCTTTCTTCCAGTTTTTTCAAATAAAAATCATATTAATTTTATACTACCTTATTTATATTAATTTCATACTATCTATGTTCGAATTCCATACTACCCATTTTTCAAATAATTCATATTAATTTTGTACTCAAATTCCATACTACCCATGTAGAAATTATATACTACATTTATTAAATTGAGAAATTATATACTATATTTATAATTCTATACTACATTTATTACATTATAATTCTACTACATAAAAAAATGCATACTACCCATGTAGAAATTGTATACTACATTTATTAAATTGAGAAATTATATACTACATTTATAATTCTATATTACATAAAAAAATGCATACTACATTTAGAAATTATATACTATATTTATTATATTGAGAAGTTAATTCCATACTAATTACCAATCTTAGACAATCAATTCTATACTACATAAAAAAAATTATACTATATTTAGAAATTATATACTACATTGAGAAATTAGCTTCATATTAATTTCATACTACTCACCAATCTTGGATAATTACAATCTATACTACATCAAAAGAAATCATACTACATKTACAAATTATATACTACATTGAGAAATTAATTTGATATTAATTTGGGCAACCAGGGACTCAAGGATCGGCCCCGACTCTGCTTCCACGCGCCACTATTTCAGAACCCAGCCGCAAACTAGCATCGAGTCTCCAAACCCCATAAACCAATGTCGTCGAATCAGTCCAAGGAATGAACGTCATCGAAATCGGTGAACCACGAAACTACCGCTGCATCACCGGTGCTCCTTCGTTGTTTACTCAGCCCAGATGACCCTGGAACCCAATTATAACCCAATTATTAGAGCTCGAATCAAGATCCACTGCCACCATTTTCCCAAACTCACAGCCCGAAGCAAAGGCCCGAAAGCATCTCTGTCGCCTCTGCCCTTCTTTGACAAGTCACCGCCGAGTTAGGGTTATAGGACGGGGARTTTGAGTCAGCGCCCCATCWCCGCTGCCCCTTTACGCCGCCACGCTGCCGCCTTCCCAAGCTTCGCCGGCGATGAGTCGAAGGAGGAGAGGAAATTCGATCACCGTTCATAGCCTCTGGAATCGTCGCCTCCACCGCTCAAGGCCGCCGCCGCCGCTGCCGATTCGCGGTCGCCATTTTCCCTCTTCGACGGAGGGTACTTGGCCAATTGGCCGATTAGAGATATGGAGAAGAAAACCACCATCAATCCAAAAACTACCACAATATACAACCATCGATCAAAAAACTAGTCTATTATAACGAGATCTATGGCAACTCCAAATTTTCACGAGGATAATTGATAATATGGACCTCAATTCAAAAATCCGTCAAACCACCAAAATTACACAGATCCAAAAGTATCTTATTAGGAGAAGAATCGATTGGTGATCGAAAGAACTTGAGAAAAAAAATTCAATCAAAGAACGATTAAGGAAGAATATTAGGGTTTTGATAAAAATCGCAAATCTGGTAATGAGAACAGTAGGAGGGTAGAGAATGTGAAGTGTGTACGGGATGTGTAGGAAGACAAAACGGTGGCGTTGGAAAATAGAGAAAGGTTTCATATTATTTTAATCCAAGTAGGTATTTAGGGCGTGTGTGTGTATACACATGTGTGTAGGGGTATTTTAGATAATTTAAATGTAATTTTTGATTTAATGGGAAGAATTTGACTAAATGGGATAAATAAAAAGTTAGATGTTTATTTGGGAATTAATGTTGATTTAAGTGTAAGTATATGGTATCCCTTGATTAATTGTTCTAGGTAATCTGCACTTTTTTATTTAATTTGTTTATACTCAGTTTTATTCTTATAGAATTATCTTAATTTTTCTCCTCTGATTAAATTATATTTCTCAAATGTACTACGTTGGTGGATTGATTAATTGTTTAAGGTAATTCTTTTGTACTTCTTCCATCCTTCCTCATTTTTTTTTTAATTCTTTATATGCTTCTTCTTCCTCTTTTCTTCTTTGTTTTTATTTTTATTTTCTTTATTGAGGTAGGTTACATAGCTCATTTAGTTTTTCACTGTGTGAGACTTGATTTCAGTGAGAAATTAATTGCAATGCATTTATGGATTATTTATTTTACTTGTTTCTACTATGATTTTTTTGTTTTTGTGCAGTTTATATTATTTACTTAGATATTAAAGAATTATATCATTACATCTTCATATATATAAGGTCCAACACTATATGACCCTTACCAGAAAATAGAATCAGTGAAGGAAAAAATAATTGAGAATTGACTTCCAGTATTTCTTGATGTGAAGTTCTTGTTCTTCTATAACAATAGGTAAAACTAAAAAACAAACAAAAAAAAATAATTCTTATTCTTATTGGGAAGTGTAGTCGACAACAAGCTGGTGATGCAACTAAGGTGAACTAGGAAACCATCTCTACTTCTCATACTTTTTCTTTAATTTTTTTATTCTCTAACATACTTGTACTTGTTGGAATTTGTAAAGACGAACACCATGCTCGTGCAGCGGAAGTTTTAAAATTTGTGGATCCAACAGATCCATCCTGTCAACGAATATATTTATATAATAAATAAACGAGATAAAAGTATGAAACCCTTACAGAAAATTCAGGTACGAGTTCAACACTAAGGTATCCACGCGATTAATCTCCGACTGCAAGATCCAACTCCAGTGTATTGCTATCGTGAAGAAAGTTAGGAAATCCCACGAAAGTTCAAGAACTCCCAATCTCAAAATTAGGATTTATGTTTTTTAAAAACTCTCTCGTATTTTCATCGTATCATTATTTCATTGTTTACAGCTTATGACTTTATGTTATATTTATACTAGGTACATAAGAGAACCCTAATCATAAAAGGGTTGGACTATCCAAGACATGGGCCCAAAATAATTTGTCTATGTTATATTTATACTAGGTACATAAGAGAACCCTAATCATAAAAGGGTTGGACTATCCAAGACATGAGTCCAAAATAATTTTAGCCCAAGTACCTTTATTAATATAACATAGATAATTAAATCCAAATCCAATTTAGTTTAATTAAATAATTTCTATCAAATAGAAATTAATATCATAATTATTAACAATTAAATATTACAATTCTAAATTGAATATTTAATACTTTCTTGATACACTCTTAAATCGGAAAACTAATCGCATATAGTGTGACCCTATAGGCCTTTATATATGACATCAATCCAATGATGATCCAAACAAAACTCCTAGACGGCTTATCTGGACGAACTCAATATATAAAGAACATTCACTTGAACTCAGCGAATTATAACCTTTATACAAAGCTTTGGTGAAATTCCTTTCATTGCGAATCACTCGATTAAGCTTAAGATTTATCCAAGTGTCTATCTCAATGGCTTAATCAATTTATCTCATCTTTATTAGTCGACAACTAGACCATACTCAATCACTATATTGAATATCTCTTTTGCATTGGCCAATGACTTCAGTCGACCTAATATAGAGATTATGAGTGATTGAGGAATGAATTCTTTCTTAGCTCAACTACCACCTTCATTTACATCATGGTGCACCCAACACAAGCCGTATCTACACCAAAAGGAGTGCAAGCATTGGTCATGGTCAAAGTACACTACTCAGCAAATAAGATGCGTATTGACCTCAAGTCCAAGGATTATCACACGCTTTATACACTGATAAGTTTATAGACATACAATAAATAACTTGTCAGTAGGGTTTACCAATATTCTCCAAAGTATCCATGTGTCCATCACGAATAACTATTATTCGCAGTCGTGAGACTTACTGCATTCTCTAAAATGTGATGCAAACCACATGACGACATATATTATATTATCAATATCCCAATCTTGATAATCGTTAGTCGTGACAATTTTAAGAGTAATGTTTTATCAATGACATCTCACTATATCAATGACAACATTAACTCTACGGGAACATTTATATGAATAATCACAAACAATCAAAATAGTAATTCAATAAATGCAATGCCATATATATTACGATATATATAATAATTGTGATCAAGTATAATGTCTTTAAATCTGATTTTCTTTAGGACATTCATACTTTCAGTACTGAGGTAAACAAAATTTGAGTTATGCAAACAATAATAACTGATGGTTGGTTTGAAAATATAATTTTCTTATTGATTATTATTAGATAAATATTTTCAATTAACAAGATAATATGATATACGTAAAATAATTATATCAGTGATTTTTGATTTCATACCAAACTTTGGTGTCATCTCAATACTTGACAAATTTGGTGATTCGAGGCAATTGCAAGGCATTTTTAAGAAAATTTCTTTTTGTGGATTATTACTTTTACTTGTTTCTAAATGATTCTTTTTTGCCTTTCAAAGTGAACTAGGAAATTGTCTATGTTTCTCATACTTTTTCCTAACTTGTAATAAGTTTTTAAAATGACAATAGTGACAAAATGGTGCGACGTAATGTTAAACTTATATTGAGAAACTTAGTGTCTACTGTGTAATTCACATTATACAATGGGCATAACAATTACATCCTGGGCAATTTCACAATGATTATAACAATTCTATAGTTTAAAATAATACCATAATAACTCCACATGGAGAACACCAATTTCATACTCAATATTATCATTCTATACTAATTACGATAATTACATGAATATGCATTAAAAAATCAATTATTAATTCCTGAACATCATTATCCACATAAATTACAGAACCACACTTAACAACGAATATGCTATACAATTCAATGCTATTAGGTAAAAAAATATAATGTTAACCAAACTATACTTGCCAACACATGTTCAATATTCAGTTTCTTATAAGATCACTGTTTCATTATAATGGCTTCAAAATGTCAGTCTTGAATCGTCTGATATTTTCTTTTGGACAACCTCTTTGACATGCCTTTCTTTTGCGTATTTACTGCATAACATCAATTAAATGTAGTGAAAATTAGAATTGAAAATATCAATTAAATGTAGTGAAAATTAGAATTGAAAATGACATTATATAATAGTTTTCAAAATACATTCCATATTATTGTACATATTCTACATATATTGGCAAATATGATATTAAATATGAGAATACCAAGCCAAATAGCACGATCACATTTCAATTAAGAAAAAAAGCATACTTGTTAATGAAAAAAATAACATACTGCACAACACACTCTACCAGAAAACATATATAATTACACATATTTTTTACTATACACACAAACTCTATACAGCATTTCATCATGCAGACATTGTGTCAAAATTCAATTTCATGCTACATATACTGATTCCATACCAAATTGAAAGATAAGTATGTAGACACCGTAAGAAACTAGTATGCAGAATTAAACCTTATGCTACATAATTTTATAAAAAATAATAATATATATCATGGTTCTTAAAATCGCTAGGCGTTAGACTAGTGACTAGGGGACTAAGGGGGTCTAGAATTTAAACATAAATACCTTACTTTACATAGCACCATAACACATATCAAACTTGAATAGCTGAAGAATATATACTTTTTCTCCCATAGATAACAGGAAGTAGTCCAATATTACATAACAAGAAACTCAACAAGTAGTTTAGATTGCTATTGAATTCTCCACTATACACCCACCAATTAGTTTAAAATATATATATATATACAGATGCAACTCATATCCAAAAGAAAACACATACTACTTACCATTAAGCCTTCTATACTTTTTTGTCTAACATCAAATTCAAAAAATTCATTCAAACCTATCAAACCTTTGCCGCCACACAATACAAAAAACATATACCTATCTCCAATTCCAAACTATGTAGTAGGTAATTCTAACAGCGTAACAGATAGTACATAATTTTAACACATAGTATGTAATTCTAATTGACAATGAACATGATAACACACTACCTATTTGGAATTCCAAACTGAACTCCATACTACACTTAAAATAAAAAATCATATTACATAAAAAAAATTAAATAAATATCGGCTCATTAATATCGATACTCATATTTCACCGACACAAATTATATGATATCAATAATAATTCAAACTACTATGGGAAAAAGTAGTATGGCATTAGTTGGATTCCATACTTCAAGAAAAAAAAAAGGACCCAAACAAACTAAAACGCATAGGATTAGTACAAATTGTCGTTCCATGAAAAACTAATAAACTAGTGTACAATTCAAGTATATTTTTCTCAAACCGCATTAGTTGGAGAATTTATCCAATAAGATGATCAAGTAAATTGCGCAAAAAAAAAAAGAACTGGTCACATAATAATACAAACAACCATGAGACAAGATCCAGAATCAGAAAAACAAGAGCTTGAATATATGTGCAATGAAATATATGTGCACTTAGAGAACTAAGGGTAGATGCTGCCGAATTTTGAAACCAACAAAAATGCATATTTTAAGATAATACATACTACTAACACTCTTAAATGGGATAGAAGCATTACCAATAATTCAAATTACTCTTCTTCCTCATAATGCTACCGAAATTTCGCCACCCCCATTATTTTCCTCTCACTCTAGAACGATCGATCATTCTAGCTAGTATCACTTAATGATCCACTTAATGATGACATCGACGAACTTTTCAATGATGCAGATGCCGAACTTGCTGTCGATGGTGCCGATGCCGAACTTGCCGATGATACAAGCAATGAGTTTATAAGCGAAGAGGAGACAAGCGAAGATGATTAGTTTGTAATTTGTGTCGGTTAAGGTTATAGCATTATAGAGTTAATTAACATTTAAAAATAATATAATATTTTAATTTAATTATTTATAATTTAACTTCAGCAATGTGTTCGAGGTCTTTTAGATGTTTAGAGGGAGGGGAAGAGTACTGCTAGAGCTGGTTGTTTAGGATCAGCTGCTCGTTCAGGTTTGGGTCCCTCAGGTTCTGGTTTTTGTCGACTCGTCGTCATCACAACCAGCTGTGTCGACCTCCTCTGATGATTTGATCGACCATTTGAACGACGTGGATCTGGATGGATCGACTCCTGTACCGGACAGTCCTATTTATGATGAGTAGTGTTGACTTTCCGGAGGCATCCTTGTTTATATCGTTGGTCAGAGGTAATTTATTAGTATTTTATAGTTTTTATTAATAATTATATCTTTATGAATTGTAAGCAACTTCTAAGAAATGTTCATTTTAATTTAAATATTTTAAGAGTGCGTAGCTCTTTAGATTTACCGGTGATTCTTAGATGGATCCACGAGGCTCGTGTGCACCCAGATGGATGGAGGTATGCGCATATTCCTCAGTATCATCGTGACACGTGGTGGCCTCGGTTCCAGGTTTTTACATTAAATAAGAACATAATTTATTGCATTACATATGTTTACATTAATGTAACTAATTACTTGTTTTACGTTGTCTTAAATATGATTTAATGTAAAGTTTATGTTATTGGGACCGAAGTAGATATTCTGATGATGTTATGCGCCAAGCCTTTTATGTGTCGATGTCTTATGCTTGGTCTAGCCGTATTAGTGAGTGGCAGCCGTTGTATGATGCCAAGGGAGTCATACCGCATATTGTCAGCGAGCAAACCTGGAGGGCTTGGCAGGAGGAATGGGCGAGGCCAAAGGAGGTTGAGATATCACGGAGGGCTAGCAGGAACAGGATGAGCGAATCAGAGGGTCCTAGTACTGGGATATCTAAGRAWAGAGGTGGGTCTCGGGGGGCGAATCGCATACGAGATAACATCGTAAGTCATATATATATATATATATATATATATATATATATATATATATATATATATATATATATATATATATATATATATATATATATATATATATATATATATATATGTGTGTGTGTGTGTGATAAATAATAAATTAATTGTTATAGCGGGAGGAGACGGGTAAGGAACCCACTACGTACGAGCTTCTATTGAGTCTGCATCAGAAAGGCGACGGCTTGTTTACGAACCCCAAATCTCAGTGGATAGCTATAAGTTTATTTAATTTATAAACTCAAATTAATTTGTATATTATCTTTGTTTTTGTCATTATTATGAATGAAAACAATTAACAATTTTGTTTTATCTATCAGACAGAGGTTCAGACTACATTGGAGAGCAGACGTGCTGCATCACAGGAGTCTGGCATATTTGTTGACCCGAACGATGTCTATCTCTCCGTTGCCAGGCCCAAGAAGGTGTGATGATTTGGGTCGGGATCGCTCGCAAAGGAGTTCGATATAGGTTAATCCTCGTCTGGAGCATCTACAGACGTAGTTCGAGGAGGCTGAAATGAGGCGTCAGGAGGCTGAGACGAGGCATCAGGAGGAGTTTTGGAGGATATAGGAGGAGTTGCAGAGGATACAGGAGGAGTTGCAGAGGATGCGCGAGGCACATGCGCAGTTCAAGATGGACTTCGAGCAGCGACTCCAGCGACAGGTCGAGGAACGTATTATGACCGCGATGGGAGCACAATCTCTTCCTCCCCCTCCCCCTCCCCCTCCCCCTCATGCTGATTAGTTTATTTGATCTCGAGATGTTAGATTATTATTGTAGAATTCATTTTGGATTATTATTGTCGAATTCATTTGATTCTGATTCGTATTGGTATTTATTTAATTTATTTTGTATTTGCATTTTTTTAAATATGTGTAAATAGGTGGATGAACAATAAAAAAAAGAAAAATATGTTCATTATTCCAATTAATAAGTAGGAATTGAACCTACGAACTTGCCAATTATGAGTTGGGCGCTTTAACCATTCAGCCATGGATGCTTAGGGGGATCTTCGTACAAGGTGAATAACCAAATTCCAATTGAAATGAAATCTTTAGGATAAATCAGTTGGCATTCCACCCTTCTGTCTCCTTTCAAGGCCTATGTGAAAGAGAATCCAGTACTTATTGGTCGTGAATATCTGAACTGGCTGCTCAATGTTCAAGAATTTTTATTTGAGCCGTTCATACCATCCATAGATAGTGTTTTGATCTACGATTTCAGCTTTCCCTTGTTTCAGTAGTAACATATTGTTCGATGGAGCTAAGGTCCAAAATATGGAAGAATAATATTAAATAAAAATAAAAATACATTTACCGATGGCTTTCATGTCTGTCGGTAAAATTAAATAGTATTTTATTTATCTACGGCTTGGACGCCGTCGGCATGTTTTTATTTATTTATTTAATTAATTACAAAGGGGCATAATAATCGTCGGTAAACCCAAAAAGGAAATAGGAATCCCGATGGCAGTTTACCGGTGGCAGTGTTCATTGGAAAGCCGTCGGCACTTGCCGATGGGCCGAGAAATCCATCGATAAGTGAGATTACCGACAAAGATTTCGTCGAAGGTCGTTATCTGTCGGTAAGTGATTTACCGACGGATATGGCCGTTGGCAATGCCGGGTTTTTTTGTAGTGAGGTGTTGAGTGTACGATGTTCACTGAGTGGATGGTTGCTAATCAGCAATATGAAAGTGCCAGACAATTGTTATATGCTAATTTCCTGAAAAAATGGGTCTGGCATAGAGATAAAATGTAATGGAGACCAAGGGATAATGGCAAGTGCATTGGTAGACTAATATATATAAATCCTGCTGCTGGTGAGTTATATTACTTGCAATTATTATTGAATGTCATCCGAGGGGCAAAAAGTTATGAAGAAATCATAACAGTGAATGGACTGATTTATTCTACATTCCAAGAGGCGTGTGAGGAACATGGATTGCTGGGATATGATAAGGAATGGAATGAGGCTTTAAAACGAGCTTCAAATTGGACAACGTTTAAGCAACTCAGTGATCTATTTGTTACCATCATTTTATTTTGTGAGGTAAGTAGTAATATTATTAAATTTTTAAAACTATATATATTTACATTAAAGTTAATACATTTGCATTAAAATGAATGAATAATACTTCATTATTTTAATTTATTTTCATTATAAAAAATAGTTTTTTTTAAATTAATGTATATTGATCGAAGAATTCTTAGCACTCTAAGAAATCTTCTCCGCAATAGTACAGAGTCGATTGTAGAGCGGTAAGCTTTCCCGAGTCGTGTCTCTCGAGCATAGATATAATCGGCGGTCAGTGTTTTAGTTAATCTCTTGTTAATCTAAATTACAATAATCTAATCCTAAGAAAGCATTAAGTCATTGAGTGGGTTTTGATGTTTATGCTAAAGCTTGAATTTAAAATGAAACTTTAATTAGAAATGATTTAAATGAAATGAGGGTTTAGGGTATTCGGTTCGTCTCCACGATTATTCGATTTTAGCCGAGCACTTAATCCACAATTCGGGGTTGTCAATCCCAAATGTCGATCAAGTATTGAGGTCGTCAATCCCAATTCTTGACAAGCTCCGATTAATGGTTCTAAACGAACCTAAACCCTAAACCCSTAATTWCTAAACTAATTGCATCAATTTAAGCTCACAATTAAAAGAGAATTCATGGAGGGAAAATTTCAAGCATTTGAAATTGAAATAGTCAAAGAGCATTAAATTGAACAAGACAAATTGCCAAAGAGGAAAAACTCATACATCTTTCAAGAGCTAAAAGTTTGTCTAACTAAAAGAGGTAAAAAGCTTGAAAATGAAAGCATCCATGGAGTTTTGCAAGAACAAGAACAAACTAAAATCTAGAAAATGAGAAATTGAAGAACAAGGCAAGAACAACAACACAAACTAAATTTAAAAACCAACACAACATCAATAACAACAATCAACAATAACAACACAAGAAAATAAGAGAAAGGAAACTACCAATTGCATTGAACTCAAAAGCTTCAAATCTTCAAACAACAAGAACAACAATTGAAGGAGGTGTCACCCTCTCCCTCACTTGCTTGAGAACAACTAAACCTAACTACTAACTAGAAACTAACTAACTAACTAAACTAGATTAACTACTAAGATACATTAAACTAGGGATTTTTGAGCAATGGGAAAGTAAAGGCTTGAAGGAAATGGAGCAAGCCCCAAATTCCAACAAGGAAGGGTTGGATAAGGTTGGAGAAGGCTGGGCTTATTTATACAAAAATGCAGGGGTAAAATCGTCAAAATAGGATAAAATCACGAGCTGGACTGAGAAGCAGTCGATCGACTGGCAGTCGATCACTAAGGGTCAGTCGATCGACTGACTCCTCTAAATTGGCCAACCTTACTGCCCGTCAGTCGATGGTCCAGTCGACCCAGCTGTCGATCGACTGGTGGTCAGTCGATCGACTGGCTCAGCTGCTCCGGCTAGGTTTTCTCGTTTTAATCTAATCGTCCGCCGGTTGTCGCTCCTCGTTCACACTGTGTTTCCTTGCGTTGCCCGTTCCAATCCGAATTGAGTGGGATGCTCCGAGCGTTCGTGGGACCGCTTGGTCATCCTACGGACAAAAACACAAAAACGAGTAAAAATGTACGAAAAATGACTAAAAACCGCACAAAGGCTACAAAAATCTAAAACTAACAAAATAGGCCAAATGACTCTTAATATCTATAAAAGCAAGCAAAACACACGCAAATGCGACACAAAAAGGTAACAAAAATGCGTACAAAAAAGTACAAATCAACCACCCCACACTTAGAATGATTGCTTGTCCTCAAGCAATACTAATCTACAATTACAAAACTACCCCCGGGTGATCCTAAACTAGTGCACAAAACCTAATTCGAGATGTCGTATGCTCAAATGCTCATTAGCTCGGCTAAAAGGACGATAAAGATGTCTTGACAAAGAAAGTTTAGATCGACTCTGATCGATGATTCCTTAGTGCTCTAAGAATCGTCTCCGCAATAGTACGAAGTCGATTGTAGGTGTGGTAAGTTGTCCCGAGTTGTGTCTCTCGAGGATGGATGTGATCAGCTTTCGGTTTCTCAGTTGTTCTTATCGTCGGTTTTGATTAAACTAATTTAACCTAAGAAAGCAGTAGTCATTGTTCGGTTTTGAATTAAATTTAAATACAAGATTTAAAAAAAAAATTAAAACATTTAAAGGAAATTAAAGCTTATATTAAAAACGATCAATCTAAACTAATTAACTTATTAAAACTTAATGATTTGAAATTAGGAAAATGGAGGAAAAATTAAAGTCAACTTATTTGAATAAGTCAACAAAAATACTTAGCATTAATTAAGGGTTTAAAAAGTAAGATCTTAATAAACTTTTACTAACTTAGAAATTGATTATAACTTTATAACTTAAAAGCATAAGTTCATAAGCTAGAAAGCTATCAAATGAAATTGAAAATTTGATAAGCAAAAGAAACACTAAACTAATGATCCAAAATACAACACAATATTAAAAAGGAATAACATGAAAATAAAACTAGATTATAGAAGGATATTACCAAATGTATGTGATTACAAAAAAGCTTGAAGGAGGAAAGCTTGAAAGCTGAATGATTCTTCACAAAAGATAGCTAAAACAAAGCTTGATCACTAACTAGCTAAGATCTAAACTTAACTAATCTATCTCTAATTATTAGGATTTATTGGAAATTAAAACTAAGCAAAAAGATGAAAAAGGAAAGATTTCTGGATTTGGAGAAGCTTTCTTGGGGAAGAAAGCCTTCAGGACAAGTTGCTATGTGAAATACGTCTGATTGCTAATATCTTCAAAATTTCTGCTTTTCAGTCGATCGACTGAAAAAGCAGTCGATCGACTGGCAGTCGATCGGCCTTGTCGGCAGTCGATCGACTGCGATGTCAAAAAGGCCTGAAGCCCTGGAATTCAGTCGATCTTCGGAAGACCCAGTCGATCGACAGCAGTCGATCGGCCAAGTAGGCAGTCAATCGACTGCATTGTCCAAAATGCGAAAAGTCGCTAGAATTCAGTCGATTTTGGGGGTTCAGTCGATCGACCAGATATGCAGTCGATCGACTGAACATCCAGTCGGTCGACTGGATTCCAGCGCCCGGCTCGATTTCTCGTTCTTTTCGCGTCCGCCGGTTTATCGAACCTCATTGGTTGCGCTTCCTTGCTTTGTCCATCCATTTCCAAATCGAGTATCAACGATGCCAAATGAGCATGGGCCCTGCTTGGACGTCCTACGGCCAAGAAAAATGGAAAGGTGGAAAACTACCAAAATCAATACTAAAACGTACAAAAACTAAGAAAATCTAGAAATACGAAAAACGGCCAACCCGACTCCTAAAGCAACAAAAACCAAGCGAAAAACACGCAACGTGAAACAAAAAAGTTAATGAAAATAAGTACAAAAAGATGCAAATCAGACTCCCGAAACCTAAAAGTACTAGGTAACCCTCCAAGTCGGTCCCCTCGTCCTTGCCCCGGCTAAGGTCTATCCACAGTCAAACCGTTAATCGGCTCCCTACTAGCCTCGATCGTCTACAACTCTCTTTAACAAACAAAATCTAAAAAGAAAGAGAAAGAGAAAGCGTGCAAGAGTTGCACGTTTTATTACTTAATAACTACAAGGATTTATAACTTATCCTTGTTTATTCATCATCATTTTTTCTTTTTCTACTTTTTCGGGTTTTTTTTTGTGTTTTTCTTTTTTTTTCTTTTTTTTTTTTGTGTACCCAAGGAGATAAGGTACTTAAGTAAAAGAAATATACAAAGAGAAATCAATAACTCCGATCATACGTTGCTACTAGCAACTTACAATGTTTTCGATCGAGCACATGGAGCAATTGACGACTCCAAAATACAAAACAAAATCCTATAGAGAGTGTTCGACGACGAAGCTAGTTGAGGCACTAGTTCTATATGAGCTCAAGGATAGCACGAAGATAAAGCCGAACAAAGTTCCCAACGAGTTAAGCCACCTAAGTATACTACATCCGATCGACAATCTAAACTCCCTAACCAAATCATCAAAACCGCGTCACTTCGCCAAGGATCCAAGCAAAAATAACACACACGCTACTCAAATTATCACAAGCAAGCATGCAACAATTTAAAAACTAAAGACGAACCCTAACCACCAACCCACACTTAAAACCTAGCAATGTCCTCATTGCATATTAAGCTAGAAAGCGGTAAAAAGTGTAAGGGAAAAGGAAACGCCCCTATCTCCGAGCTTGTGTCGACGGGATTGTGCATAAGTCCTCTCCGGGAGTTGAGGCAAGCAATCTACAAAAAATGAACAAACGGGGGGTTGCAAAAACAAAATATATACAAAATGAAAATCTTTTTGGTTTTTTGAATTTTTTCTCTCTTTTTTTTTTAAATTGGGTTGCCTCCCAATAAGCGCTACTTTAACGTCTATATCTCGACGGTTTATACAAATGACGCTATCCGGGATCCAAGAAGAGGTGGCGATCGTGCCATGCCTTGGTGTTCTCGAGTAGACACACCGGGTGACAAAAACTCACCAAGGCGGGCACGTCGAGCAAGCCGGTAGGTCAAAGCAACAAAAGAGCGGGCTTGCTTCGGGGGTCGGAAAGATGGAGTAGTCGACCACCCAAATTTGATCCTCCCAAAATGGGTCGACGTACTCCTTCATCTCCCCGACCATAACCTCCACTCTCTCGACTTTAGAAGTAGTCGTATTCGGGCACGAGAGAGTAGGATCCAACACATTCCCCACTACCTCCTCTACCTCCACTTGGTCAAGTAGCAATAAAGCATCTGGTGGTGGCAAAAGAGGCTCGATTAACTCCACATCCTCCGAAAACTGGCACATCTTCATCATCCTCGCCAAAAGCAAGTAAGCTCGACATTCCAAGTGCCGTTGGAGACCCCAAAAGTGACTCCCCCTCAATTTCCACTACAACGTCTTCAAAAGCACGAGAGGGGTAACGCCAACCTCCGACCCATTCTCCTCACCTCCTAACTCCACCTTCTTGCACACCTCTTTCAAGAAATCATCAAAACTCGAATTGTCGTCAACGACCGTGGGAACTACCACATCAAAGATGGGCATCTCGTCAAGACACGGCCTCTTAAGCTCGTCCACTTCATTGGAATTTGCTTTACTTGAGTCTCCATGCGAGCAAGGCATTCATCCAATTGTCGAATCACCTCCACGAGCTCGGATGAGAGAAGGCTCAATGTCCGGGAGTTGGGGCATAGACGAATCTTGAGAAAGTGTGGCGTAAGGGTCATCGCTCGAAGTATACGAGCTCGAGGTGGGTAGATTGTAATAATCGTAGCTCGAAGAATATGAATCATGAATTTGGGGAGCATACGAGTCAAAGCTCGGGTAAGAAGAAGGCGGGGCGAGTTGAGCATATGGATCGTCAAAACCCTGGATCATAAGAATCACGAGTCGGTGCATACGGATCCATGCTCGGGTTGTGGGGATACGAAATCGGTGGAGAATAAGAAGGGCTTGGGCCGGAATAATCGAAAGAGGGGGCCCATTCTCGACCGATCGAAGCATACGGGTCATCATAAGTCGAGGGGACCCGATAGCTTGGGGGAGTGGTGTACGGATTTGGATATTCGGGAGTGGTGTACGGATTTGGATATTCGGGAGTTTGGATATAAGGGTCGTCGTATGACAAACTAGCTAGGTAGTTTGCCATCCTCGGCCGGATCAATCGAGCGGCAGAGGGATCCTTTGATCTTCGTGAGTGTAGGCGGGCGGCATCGAGCTTCCTCGAATGAGTACCTTGCAAACACAACACTCAACAAAGGATTACGAGCATCGAAAGTAAAACAATAATTTAAACTAACTAACTAACTAAGATAACAAGAGAAATAATTAAAAACACCTTTAGCCTTAATCTATCCCCGGCAACGGCGCCAAAATTTGATCAAAGAATTCTTAGCACTCTAAGAAATCTTCTCCGCAATAGTACGGAGTCGATTGTAGAGCGGTAAGCTTTCCCGAGTCGTGTCTCTCGAGGATAGATATAATCGGCGGTCGGTGTTTTTAATTAATCTCTTGTTAATCTAAATTACACTAATCTACTCCTAAGAAAGCATTAAGTCATTTAGTGGGTTTGATGTTTATGCTAAAGCTTGAATTTAAAATGAAACTTTAATTAAAATTAAATGAAAATGAGGGTTTAGGGTGTTCGGTTCGTCTCCACGATTAATCGGTTTTAGCCGAGCACTTAATCCACAATTCGGGGTTGTCAATCCCAAATGTCGATCAAGTATTGAGGTCGTCAATCCCAATTCTTGACAAGCTCCGATTAATGGTTCTAAACGAACCTAAACCCTAAACCCCTAATTTCTAAACTAATTGCATCAATATAAGCTCACAATTAAAAGATAATTCATGGAGGGAAGATTTCAAGCATTTGAAATTGAAATAGTCAAAGAGCATTAAATTGAACAAGACAAATTGCCAAAGAGGAAAAACTCATACATCTTTTAAGAGTTAAAAGTTTGTCTAATTAAAAGAGGTAAAAAGCTTGAAAATGAAAGCATCCATGGAGTTTTGCTAGAACAAGAACAAACTAAAATCTAGAAAATGAGAAATTGAAGAACAAGGAAAGAACAACAACACAAACTAAATCTAAAAACCAACACAACATCAATAACAACAATCAATAATAACAACACAAGAAAATAAGAGAAAGGAAACTACCAATTGCATTGAACTCAAAAGCTCCAAATCTTCAAACAACAAGAACAACAATTGAAGGAGGTGTCACCCTCTCCCTCACTTGCTTGAGAACAACTAAACCTAACTACTAACTAGAAACTAACTAACTAACTAAACTAGATTAACTACTAAGCTACATTAAACTAGGGATTTTTGAGCAATGGGAAAGTAAAGGCTTGAAGGAAATGGAGCAAGCCCCTAATTCCAACAAGGAAGGGTTGGATAAGGTTGGAGAAGGCTGGGCTTATTTATACAAAAATACAGGGGCAAAATCGTCAAAACAGGATAAAATCACGAGCTGGACTGCGTCTCAGTCGATCGACTGGAAGTCGATCAACTAAGGGTCAGTCGATCGACTGACTCCTCAAAATTGGCCAACCTTACTGCCCGTCAGTCGATGGTCCAGTCGACCCAACTGTCGATCGACTGGATGTCGATCGACTGGTGGTCAGTTGATCGACTGGCTCAGCTGCTCCGGCTAGGTTTTCTCGTTTCAATCTAATCGTCCGCCGGTTGTCTCTCCTCGTTCACGTTGTGCTTCCTTGCATTGCCCGTTCCAATCCGAATCGAGTGGGATGCTCCTGCATTCGCGGGACCGCTTGGTCATCCTACGGCCAAAAATACAAAAACGAGTAAAAATGTACGAAAAATGACTAAAAACTGCATAAAGGCTACAAGAACCTAAAACTAACAAAATAGGCCAAACGACTCTTGATATCTATAAAAGCAAGAAAAATACACGTGAATGCGACACAAAAAGGTAACAAAAATGCGTACAAAAAAGTACAAATCATATATCTCAGACACAATTATTATTTTTTAATTAGTGTATGGTAACTCAATATACATAAAAAATATTTATTACTTTACATCTATTTACTTCAATCGTTATAGACCAATGGTGATTTTCTAAAATTCCTGGTATTCATGAAGGTCTCAAGTCCAACAGAGTTGTTTGAAGAAAATTGGCGTGTACTATCAGATGATATAGAATGTCGATTTAGGAGAGCTTTTGATATTGAGAGGTTTTCAATGCCGGACGACTTGAGAAATTATGTCCTCATTGCTCTGGAAGAGTTGTTGATTAACAAGTGCAGTTCTTTGGCTGGAAAAAATTACCTCAACCAAATGGAGATCTTTCAACTTCCACTGGTAACAGGATGGTCTTTGGGGAATTGAATTATAATCTTCGAGAACTTCAACATGAACATCTTCAAAAGCTTGCAAGTCCGAATCTAGAGCAATGAAAGATTTACAACATAAATAAACAATCGGTTGACAAGGATGAAGGTAAAATATTTTTTTGTCAACGGCCACAGAGGAACAGGTAAAACATATCTATTGAAAATAATCATTGTTGGCATCCTCTCAAATAGACAGATCGTTCTTGCTGTTGCTTCATCTGGAATAGCTTCGTTGTTATTACCGGGTGGAAGAACGGCTTATTCTCGCTTCAAGATTCCAATCACCATTGATCAGTGGTCAACTTGTGAAATTAAATAAAGAACACAACTTTCAAGCTTGATCAAGCAAAGAAGCCTTATTATCTGGGATGAAGCTCCAATGGTGTATTGGTTTTGAATAGAGGCTTTAGACAAATCACTTAAAGACATTTTCAGTGATTCAACATCATTGTCAGCAGATAAGCCTTTTGGTGGAAGGACGGTTATTTTTGGAGGTGTTAGACAAACGTTGTCGGTCATACCATCTAGAACAAAAACTGACATTCTCAATGCAACCATATGTAATTCTCAACTTTGGCATAAAAGTGAATTATACACTCTGAATATGAATATGAGATTGATATATCCTCAGATAGACGATCGTTCTAGAGACGAGCTTGATCACTTTTCTCAGTGGCTTTTGAAAATTGGAGATGGGAAGATGTCGCCAGTCATTAAAAACTATTCTGATGATGGAGAATGGATAACAACACCTGATGAATTTCTAATAAATGAAACAGGAGATCCTTTGAAAATTATATTTCAAGCCATATACATTGATTTCAAAGAAAACTTTGATGACCCTTTATATCTACGACAAAGAGCGATTGTCACTCCTCATAATAACACCGTTGACCAACTCAATTCATACATTTTGGAAATGGTTCCTGGTCCTTTGAATACATATCGCAGTTGTGATAGTTTGTCCAATTCTTCCACCGGATTCTCAAATCAGGACATGTTATATCCTTCTGAAGTTTTAAATGTTATAACTTTCCCTAGAGTTCCTAACCATGTCTTGAATTTGTAATAGGCGTTGTTGTTATGTTTCTAAGAAACATTAGTCAGGTTAATGGTATTTTCAATGGAACCAGGCTCTTAATAACACACCTGGAATCTAATTTTATCGAAGTTAGAATAATCACCAGTGAACATCTCGGAGAAAAAGTTTTCATTCCCAAAATTATGTTCACCATCTAAGAGAAAAAACGGAATTTCATTTTGAATAGAAGACAATTTCCATTGAGATTATCTTATGCCATGACTATAAATAAAAGCCAAGGACAGACTCTTGATTTTTTCAGTTTTTACTCACTTCCCGTTCAGTTGCTGAAAGATAGAGATAAAAATATTTGTCCGTCAGTAATGGAAATTACATTACCTATACTAGTTTTTACACATGGTCAACTTTATGTTGCACTTTAAAGAGTATTTTCCAGGAACGGCTTAAGAGTTTTAATACATGATGAAAATGGAGAAACAACAAATATCAAAAAGAATGTTGAGAGATCTTTAGTTATATTCAACAATAATTTTTCTATCATTCTCCATATTAAAAAACTCCCAATATTTTTCTCATTCACTGGGCACTCAATATGTTTTTATGTACCATTAATTACATGACATTTTTTTAATTTTTTATTGCATATAATAATATTAATAAATCATGTCTTCCATGTTTTTGCTTGCCAATCATATTTTATATTTGCACTTATTTGTGAAGCCAAATATTTTTTTAACCATGTAACATTTTAGAATTATGTCGTCGTTTATTTTGTTCGATTGAAAATCAAAAGTTTTACTTACTTTTGTTCTGATATTTTTCAAATATTATTTGGTTTCGTTTCATATTGTAATTCCTCAATCACTAATTACTCTTACTTTTGTCTATTACAGTACATATATCTTTTCTTTTTTCTGTTCACATCTTATTACATGCATGAAGACATCCTTAGGTAATTTAAATATGTAAGCTGTTAAGAATGTGAGTATTATATTGATATTGATATCTCTTTTAATACCAAACAATATAATTGCACAATACATTTCTAATAATCTTTGTTCATGTTGCAGTTGGGACAAATAAGCACGGCTAAGCTATCTGAGATTGCGCCTGGCATTCAAGCATTCATAGTGGTCAGAATTGTTAGACAATAGAAGACCATATTGCCTCCTCGTAGCGAATTCATCAGTGTTGATTTCCTTGATATTGATGAGTAGGTAATAATAATTAAATTTATATAAATATATGGAGAAGCTCATACAGATACAAACACATGAGAATAATTACGATTAAATGTCACTATCAGAAAAATGCCATGCATGGTACAATTCCATCGGAGTACATCGAAGATTTTGAAGATCAATTAACGGAGGGGCGTGTTTATAAAATTAAGATATTCCAGGTTACAAAGCGCAAAAAATCACACAATGTGTCCCACTAGAAAAAATATTTTATATCAGTAGCACTACTCAAATAGAAGAAATTAATGACAACATTGACAAGTAAACGCAATACTAATTTCCTTTTGCAACAATGGAGGATATCATTACTAGAAGAGATCGTGAATATTTCAGGACAGGTTTCTCTAGTATATCAATCACAAATATATTTAGAATCATCTTAATTTCTGAAATTAAAAATCACTAATTCCGACTGTTAACATCTGTGACGCAATTAATAGTGTCAAGATATCACCAAGGCAGGTTACTGTAAATGTTATTAGTCAATCATTAGCTAAGTATTTGACTGCAAACAAGCGAGACATTTTTATTAAGTTTCTTAGGTAAATCGTTCTCAGCCCAACCGACAAATTACATATGACAACTGAAATTAAAAAAAGCAGAAATTCCTTTCTTAATTGGTGCAACGTGACTGATCACTGAATTTACTTCAAAGTAGTTTCATTTTTTTTATCTCTAGTAAAACATAAAAATAATAATTACAGTTTCTAGCCAAAATAAAAAAATAAAAAATTAGGTTTAGTTTTTTTTATTTTATTTGTGAGAGTGTGTAGAAAGAAAAAAAAGTAGGTACAGTAGCATTGTTCGGAGCCTATGCAGAGTCAACTGACACATTAATGCATTTAAGTTTCAAACTTTATTTTATATGTATAGTAATAGCAAACTATCAATACATTTAACAATTTCTTCACATTAATCGCTTTTTCTTCAAAACACATTATAGTGGAGATAGTCTCAGGATTTCGTTATGACAAAACTTCTTCCTTCAATTAAATATTGAGAACTTACTTCACCAAGCAAGCAAGCCTATAATAGTTGTCGCAGGCACAAGAATCAAATCTTACATGGGTGAAATTGAAAATCTTAAATTGCTTCATATTATTATTAGTTCTCATCATATTGACAATAAATATTTTATTGATAGGAAAAAAATATCTTTCAACTTCTTCGGCCAGCAAAATTTACATCAACCTTGATATTTCAGAAACTGCTCAACTCAGGGAAAGATAATAAATTATGAAAACAATGATTAATATGACACTATTTCAATACACACACACACACACATACATACACACACACACAGATATGTATATATAATTTTTTTGTATGTATTAATTGAGAAAAAATGAATTCCGCTTCTTCCTCTAAAAATGAAGAAAGACTTCTAAACAATAAGCCTTATGTTTCAGAAGGAAACGTCCACAATTGAGGTGATGTCAAACAGAGAAGTTGATATAGGATGATCCAAAGCCCAACAAATGAAAATTGAGAACTTATATTAACTGAATGCAAAAGAAATCAAGGTATGATATTTACTTGGATATCTTGCATTTATGAATTCCATTATTACATATAAAGCATGATCTTAGAAAGGTAGAGTAGTTTTTTTTTTTTTTTTTTGTGGGATGGATCTCTTTCAAAGTTTCAAAGAATTTTGAAGAGAAAAATAAACAAAAAAAATAAACTAACATAAAAAAAACATCAGAAAAACAATTAATTTGCTCTACAACCTAAGCATGAGAAACTCCCATTGATTGTCCGTAATTCATGATTCTTCAACATATATTCCTTTTGGGTTACTTTTCGGACATTTAGTGTTCACAGATAAATTAAAAAATAAATATAACTGACTAATTTTTATATGTATATTTTTATGGAACATTGCAGAAAAATAAATAAATAAATAAACCAGAATGTCAGGTGACCATATTTTTATTTTATTCTCATAATGTGATTAGTATTTGTCGCATTAATAAACGTAAAACAGATTTTGATACTCCACCGTTGAGAAAATGATAATACAACATCCACTCCTTCAAATATTGTTATTCATTCAAGTAATTTTCAGCTCATTTTTATTGTATTAAATTCAAGTTTGAGAAGAAAACCCAAAAAAGCAGTGGACATGGAACTATTACTAAATCTCCAAAAAGATCTGATTTTTCTTTTTTTATCGATAGTGATGAGAATTTGCCTTATTACTAGCCTGAAAATTATTTATATCCTTTGTTGTGTATAACAACATAGCACCATATGCTATGCTCCATATATTTTCGTTTTACTCAAAGTTTTACCTTTTTTCTAGGGACTAGGGTATGAGAATTAACAAAATAATAAACTAAATCAATAACCTGGAAAAGGTTAGTATAAAAAAATCCCATTAATTGTGAATTAGGCAAAACCTATAAATAACCCATTGTTGAAGGAAAAACACAATTAGTGTGCCTTCGTCAATAAGTAACTGATGAAGGAAAATTTAGGTATTTGTTATATTTATGTATTATGGAAACATGTAATTGATACCCTATATAAAGGGAGTCTTTGATGAATAAGAGAACCCTAATTCTACCGTCTCCTTCGTCTCTCTTTTATATATTCTCCTTATGCTTTTCCTTTTACACATTATCAGCATGAAACTCTAACCTAATTATCGAGAATAAGCCTCCATAACCAAAGCAACAATTATACAATTTTCGTACGACGAAAATCTAATTGCATTGTATGTTTGAAAAATTGGTTTCTCAAGTTTCAACCGTTGGATCGAGCTCAAATTTTTACAAAACCTTCCAGACCTTTGAATTACATTCTGAACGGTGGAGATTGGATTCAGAGATATAAAAATATATATAAAAATTTTCGAACAAAGCAGATTCTGCTTTCTTAATTTTCTCTGCAAAGTTTTTCAAAACAAGATTTCTCACAATCGAACCGTTGGATCAAGACAAAATTCGTTTATATTATTTCAAACGTATAGTAGTAGAATATGAATGGTGGATATTTGCATATGAGGTCTGAAGAATCCGATAATGAATTTCAAATAGAGCTGATCCTGTTTCTCAAAGCTGTCTGCCCAGCTTATTTTAAAAATTCAATTACGCACAATCTAAATGTTGGATGAAGCTGGATTTTAGATATGATATTCACAAGAGGTATTGGTTAAATCTGAACGGTGGAGATCGGGTTTGAAGGTCTATGTCGTCAGAAAGCGGACAAACCTATTGAAAAAACAAAATTAGGAAAGAATCGTGACTTTCCTTCAAGGTAACTCGAATTACCCTATTATTTATTAAATACAACTAATAAATATTTGGTTATATGAATATATGACATAGTATGTATTATTGTGCATTCTTAAACAAAACATGTATATGTATATATGTTACCTATGATTATATGTGCATGTGATGTTATGTACAATATTGACAAATATGAAATTTTGCAATAAATTAATGATATTCCTAAGAGTACATAATATATTAATATTTACGATCTTAGATGATTTCTAATTTATAAATCGTAAATAAAGTTATTTATATGATTAGATGAGAGATTGATAATGATTTTACCAATATGTTTAGTTAATCATGAATTTCGATGAATTGATAGATTTCATGTATGTTGATCATGAATTTCGATGAATTGATAGATTGATGTATGTTGATAATTCTCTTCAAGATGATCTTATAAGCTACTTTCAATATATGTATTATTGATGTACATTTTCATATTTTCATGATAATGAAAGTTCATGAACGATAAAGAATTGTATAAATAAGTCTTGTGACAAAGTATATTCACATAATATCAAATAAAGAGATATTATTCAAATTCATTATCTAAAGAAATTGATTGAACTAAATCAATCTAAATATAATTTAATATACTCAAAAGAAATTGAGTACTACCATCATTGGTTTGATGTGGAAACTAGAATAATTACAATTCCAAAATAATATCATCCACCAACCCCTAGTTGACAATGAATTGTCAAACTAAATCAAATTCGATTCTCTAATGAAATTGAGAATTCATATTAACCCCAATCTTATGTTGGAAGTATATCTAGTTACAAACTTTCAATGAACTTTGGGATGTGCTCCAAATGAGTATTTTGGGAATTTTATGAAACACTACTTCCAAGCCTAAGAATTTAGTGAAAGGAAATTTGTTTGCTTTCTAAAAAAAGGTCAACGACTTTGATATGTTGCTACTAAAAACATGTATTACCATATGTGAAAAACAAAGTCACTTTAAATAACAATAATAAATTGAGAGATACGATCTCACTCTATTTTTTTTCACTGGAGCAAACATACAGATGCACTTGTATAATATTAATTATAATAATAAGTCATTGAGA
This sequence comes from Phtheirospermum japonicum, assembly GCA_014905375.1. NCBI lineage: Eukaryota > Viridiplantae > Streptophyta > Magnoliopsida > Lamiales > Orobanchaceae > Phtheirospermum > Phtheirospermum japonicum. Next base: position 2,367,447 of record BMAC01000044.1, on the reverse strand, counting down.
AACATGACATTATTTTCATAATACCAATGTTAGACCTCCGGATAAAGAAATTTATTGAGCCTAACTAGGATCGATATGAATAGTGGAAATAACCTCAAAGTAAAGGGGAAGAGACATGTTGATCCCTACCTATGTGGGAAGAATGGGCCATAGGGTAAGATATGTAAGAGTTCGTGATATTTATTGGTCGTAATAGAAGTCATGAAGGTTCTCCCAACAACATTGCTTAGTCAATGGATATACTCAATTTTGATTGACAAAATTTGTTTGTTTCTTACTTTACAAAGAACTTTTGAAAGTATAATCAATCATTCATATTAGAATATTTTATTTGGTTTTAAAGTTTATTTTGAGTTAGATTTATGTGGCCTGATTCAAACATTCACATACAAGGTTCATGAGCAAACTATTAGATATTGTTAAAGATTTTATTCTTGGGAATATTTTCTTATTTAGTTGTTTGCCTTTATTGGGCCTAAAATATATTAGGGAACTAGAATTGGGACTATAGATTTGTTTCCTATATTATGTCTAAGATTTTATTTAGTTTCCTAGATTGTGTTTAGGACTTGTTTTACTTGTCTACCAAGTTTAGGACTCTAGGACTCTTGTCTATTTAAGACAAGACAAAGCCAAGAGAAGAGGACACCTTCGATACACGACTTTTAGAGAAGGACGCTACAACTAAGAGACACACGGAAAAGCAAGGAACGAGCGACGCAAAGCATCAAGGAAGAACACAAGAAAGATAGCTACTTGGAGCCACTATCCGAGATCAAGAAGTTCTTCGAAGTTGCGTAACCAACGGAGAAGATCCTTTCATCAAGGCAACAAGTATTTAGTATCATGTGTTTGATACTTTAGTTTTCATATATTACTTCTTATATTTTTGTATTGATTAGAAAAAAGATAAGTAATATAGTTTTCAGGTTTGTACACCCAAGTTCACAAGTATTTTTTACTTGCGAACTGATTTTAAATTGCTGTGTTCGATTTTTAATATTTATTCCACTGCATGTTTTTTAAACTCTGTGTGATGTTGGTTTCAATGTTGTTAACATCGTTCACTACAAAAAAAGCAAATTTACGAGGGATTTTCCGAGGGAACGAAATTCCCTCGGAATTTTCCGAGGGAACACCGAGGGAAATAAAAATCCCTCGGTTTTTTCCGAGGGAATTCCGTTCCCTCGGAAAATCCCTCGGAAATCAGGGCGCCAAATGTTCCCGCCATGTTTACCGAACGAAAAACCGAGGGATGACCGACGGGTGGTTTTCCGAGGGAAGTAGTCCCTCGGAAAACCGAGGGATATTGGATTCCCTCGGTTTCATTTATTATTTTTTTAAAAAAAAATAATTAAATTTCCGAGGGAATATAATTTCCCTCAGAATCATTCCGAGGGATAACGGATTCCCTCGGAATTATTCCGAGGGAAATTGTATTCCCTCAGAAATTTAATTAATTTTTTTAAAAAAATTAAAATCGTAAAAATAGAAAAAAATAATACAAAATAGGATTTATTTGTGGGACGCTTAGGCGCACCCCTCCCCCGTCCCGGTCGTGATTTTTGGGTTTTGTTTCTATTTTTTACTATTTTTTGGATTTTTTCTATTTTGTTATTTAACAAATAGGCATGGTAATTTTATATGCTTCTCCTCACCGTCCGTACAAGTTTGGACTCTTCTCTCTCCTCAAAACTGCTTCTCCACCAATCAACTCAACGTAAGTTTGTATGCTTTCATTTTCGGTTCAATATTATTGCAACTATATAGGGTTAAATTATTATTATTAGTCATGTGAAAATCACAAATTGCAAAAAAAAATAAAAAAACAGAATAGCATATTTTGTATATAAATAAATAAATCTTATTTTAGCCTCTTAAATTATTAAAGATCGATTTTTCTTATAATGGA